>OZ026515.1:86523427-86550467 GCA_964019695.1 Loripinus fragilis
GACATGTAACTTTTATATCCTTCGAGAGTTTAACATTATTAAGTATGGGGGCCCTCAGGGGTTTTTTGGGAACTGGGGTGAATTGGTATTTATTTTCAGGGAGCTGGGGAGCACTGGTAATTTTTTAGGGATTTGGGGAGCAAGCTGATAGTTTTGGGGATTTAGGGAGCCCTGCAAAAAAGTTTTAAAAAATGGAAAAGCCTTCATTTCGTTTGATTTTGAAAAAAAATCTTCAGCTTCTAGGGGAAGCCCCCCAGACCCCCGACCTTGGCAAATCTATATAAATTTACATTGATGCTAATCTGAGTTGGTATTTGGTGACTGGTATGGCGAAAAAAAAATACTTATGTGGAAAGTTATCCTTAAAATTGTTCATTTTTAGGTTACTCATAACGTATTTTGGAACACTCAGAATGCGCAAGATTGCACCATTTTGATAAAAAAAAAATACGGGGGAGCATGTACCCCATCCCACCTAGCCCGAATTTGAATCCACATCATTACGGGGCTATCTACGCGCCTGTTATGTAATATTTGATGTAAAAAGGAAAAGCCTCCATTTTTTTACATTTCTTTGGCTTAAGGGGCTATTGCCCCAATACCTCCCTTGTAAAATGTGAGTGTATTTATTTTTGTATTAACGTGCGATCTGGATTGACCTTGCAGAAAAATACGGCACAAAGTTTGGGTTGTTATTATCCTAAAAAAATGTTGATTTTTAGGTTGATAATAACATACTTTGGAACTCTCAGAATACACGCACCAGCTTCGCATCATTTTTATCATTTTTTTTCTAGGGGGAGCATGCCCCCAGACCCCCTTAGCACAAGTGAGAATCAACATTATAACAGGGCTTATTACGCGCCTGGTATGTAATTCTATAGATCTAGATAATTAGATGGTTTGATTTGCTGATCAGATATATTCTTACTTAATTCGGCCTAATAGCAATTATAAAAACACTTTATATGGTTACAAAATAATGCTTTCACTTTGTTTAAGAAAATCTTGTTTCATATTGAAAAAAGCCCCCCCCCCCCCCCCCCCCCCCCCCCACCAGAAAAACAAATGGTCTAGCTGTCCCTAATAAAAATATTAAATCTAGAGAGCATTCCTCCACACTTACTCTACCAGGTACAGCAACAGAGTTTTAAGGATGGCCTCATACTTTGAGCTATATATCATTAATTATATATAATTTTTTCCATGTCTACATGTATAACGTAAAATATTAAGTGGATATTAAGTCATCCGCTAGTATATAGCTCTTAGTTTTTAAGTGTATGAATTTAATTCTATGGAAAGAAAAATACATTTTAGGGAGAATTAGCTTATATTTTTGGGGATTTGGGGAGAAGCTGATTAATTTTAAGGAGATGTGGAGCAAAGGAAAAATACTTTGAGGGAGCTGAGGAATTTTCTTTCATGGATTTTGGGAGATCAATGCATTAATTTCATGGATCAAGGGAGCACAGACCCCCCCTCCCTGTGGCCTCAGTATGGATATATACCAGGGTCACAGTGTTTTGTTGGGTGTAAGAATGAATGCTCTTTAGGGCTTACATTTTTACTTACCTACCTTGGATGAATTTAAAGGTAAATTCCATATTTGCTTGCAGTGACACTCGGTATTATCTCATCAAATATATATACACAAC
Source organism: Loripinus fragilis (assembly GCA_964019695.1). Lineage (NCBI taxonomy): Eukaryota > Metazoa > Mollusca > Bivalvia > Lucinida > Lucinidae > Loripinus > Loripinus fragilis. The sequence continues at coordinate 86,525,086 of OZ026515.1, forward strand.
TACAAAAGAAACCCGCTTGTTTTTAATTTGTTCCAGGTTCGCTATTAATTTTATTACAAGGTTTAAAATTTGGTCATATGCCATGACAAACAAAGCAAATGAAATTTAGAACTGCAGTCTCCAACGTCCGACGTCACTCTGACATTCATACTTTTTCAGATGAAATTTGGTCATATGCCATGAAAAACAAAGCAAATGAAATTTAGAACTGCAGTCTCCAACGTCCGACGTCACTCTGATATTCATACTTTTTCAGATGATTACATTGTGCAAGAAGCTTGAGAGTTACACAGCAGGGCCGTAGGAATAGGGGGGGGGGGGCACGGGGGGGGGCCGTGCCCCCCCTTTAATTTGCACAAATATGCCCCCCCCCCCGTACTTCAAGGCATAGTGCTTGGGCCTGTACTGTTTTGACTATACAAAAACGAAGAAATTAAATCAGAAATCCGCCTATTTGCAGTTGACTGCGTCTGTCCTAGGGCAATTCATAGTGAAAATGACAGGAAAACTCTACAAAATGATATAGATACTAGGCAAATGGGCCCATATGGGGTATGAGATTCAAAATTACATATGCCGGAACCGAATGCTATAAAACAGTTTTATTCCTAACACGATCGGGGATTGGAACAACCTTCCTGCTCTGGTCATCGCCTCAGCCGAATCAGCTAAGGACAAGGTCAACACATTCGTATTAAAGGTTAAATCAGATTGATTTCCCCTATAAACAACTGCGCGGTGCATTATTGTCTTTGATGTTGCACCTTACTCAATCTGAATATGTAATGCAGGTAAGGCAGCACCACCCATAGCTGATTTTTTTTAAATTTGTCCCGCCACCAAATCACCATCTGAAACTGTTTCATACAGTCATGGTTAAACCAAACTAGTTAACTCTATGATGTAGATCCTGATTAGGTGCCGCTTTGAAAATGTGCATCTTATCAGGGTTTACCATTAGTCACTCATTAGAGCTTACTCTATGTTATAGATAATCATGTCAAATTTGAAACAGTGTAGACCGTGAACAGATGTCATGTATTCAACTAGGACTAAGGGGCTGATCTGGCTGTACACTGTTTACAATGTCTTGAAGTTGGTTTTCTCAGCGGAGTTCAGTTATCATCTGTTTATTAACGCGTACCGTGGTACCTGGTTATTGTAATAGACAAAAATCTAAACTTGCAAGCAAAACATCACTTTTCATGATAGATCTTACTAATACAGTTGATATATTCTTAATACATTCGAAAATACATTATTACCCAGCTTGCTTTTTTGAAAGCTAATACTACTATCTACTGTCAGTAAACTATGCAAACTTTCCACTGCCAGTATCATACTGCCATCCTAGCCACATAAGGTAGAGATCACTGTAGCATGCGGGTGCATATAAATGATACAGCTTGTCATTAGTTTAAAATCTTCAGTTAAAGTTATTTGAGTAATAGAAACCAGTTTGAAATTTGAAAAAGAAGTACATGATTTCTGTCAAGCAATTGACACATTTTTAATTCACCATAATTTAATTCTTTTGGCAACTATTAAAGCTCTAGAAGGTATCAGATATGAAAAAGAATTTGATTTTTTTTACACAGAGGTTGAGACCTCAGCAAAAGGTGTGAATGTTGAGGAGCCGGTTTTGCCAAGGCAGCGTAAGCCACAGAAACGTTTAGATTCAGGAGCCCTTCCACACAAATATCAATCCTGTCAAGAAATATACCGGGCAACCTATTTTGAAGCTATTGATCTGATCACCACAGGTATTAAATCTCGTTTTGACCAACCGGGATACAAACTGTACACAAACCTTGAAAATCTTCTGACCAAGAGTTGTAAAGGGGAACCATTTGACTCAGAATTTAAAGCAGTCACAGAGTTCTATGGGTCAGATTTCAAACCAGCTGACTTGCGTTGCCAACTCATCTTGCTACGGTCCATATTGCCAGACAAATTTGTCCCAAAAGTGAGCGAAGTGATTCAGTTCATACAAGACAAGGTTGGCCTATTCAGCGAGGCTGCGACACTTCTGAAATTGATTCTAGTTCTACCAGCTACAAACGCAACTAGTGAGCGGTCATTCAGTGCCCTAAAAAGGATAAAAAGTGCACTTAGGTCTACAATGTCGCAGACAAGAATCAATTACTTAATGATACTGCATGTGCACAAAGATAAAACTGACGAATTGAGTGCAAACAAGATTGGAAATGAGTTTGTTAGCAACAGTGACCACAGACAGTCAATTTTTGGGAAATTTTAATGATGTCCACACAAGAAAAATGGAACAAAAAGTTGGGAAAAAAATAGAACAAAAATAACAAAAAAAACCTAAAAAAACTAAAAAAAAAAAAAGAAAAAAATAACAAAAAAAAAAAAAAACTATAAAACTAAACCTGCCTGAGAAGAGCAATATTCTTAGTCGGTCTCAAGCCCGAAAAAAGGTGAGGGATTTTATAGTGCAAATACTGTATTGCTCATTACAAAGGTCTGTCATTTTAAAAAAAATTATGTGTGCCCCCCCAATCTGTAATTGCTTCCTACGGGCCTGCACAGTCGGAAGTATTGTTTGGAGATTGCCAAACAAATTGCCCCTTAAAGTTTCAAAAAAAATGTCCTCAGTGGAGAACTGAGGATGACGTTGATGGAAAAAAATCGATTTTCTCCGTTTCTTATCATTTCCTAAGATGCACCTGTTCTGGTGTCAGCTTTTCCGTTGCAGTTAAACGACTGCAGCAGACGACAAATTTTGCAACGATTTTTCCTAGTTTTCAGCAAAAATAAGGTATGAAATTTCATGAGAATCGTCTGCCAGCAGACGATTCTCATGAAACATCATGCCTTATTTGTTATTTTTGAAAAATTAAAAAAGTGTTCTCATTATTTACCGAGAAATAGCCGTTCAAAGTTTGACGTTGACGTCCCCGTAACACAGTATTCAGCATGTGCATGATAAGGTTAAAGCACATTAGTTTTGCTATACATGCTCATTATTTCATCATAATCCGATCAGTATTAGGGCGTACAGAATGAAAAATCAAAAATTCCATTGAAATATACAATGGTTTTTTTTTTCTGTAGGTCAGTGTCTAATAGATTGGCATCAGTTACTTTTAGGTCGGGGGATTTGCCATCTCCTCTGATGGATATTTTTGTTGAAAAATAGTTCCTGGTCAGAAACTGTTCTCTGTGGCATTCGATAAGGGTCTACGCGGTTCACAAGGGTATGACGTATTTGACCGATGTGGGTTTATGCGACTTTTAAAAGAAATTCAGACGTGCAAACCAAGTCTTCAATGGGAACTAATAGATCGGAAAACCCCTAAATGAGTACTTCTGCAAATATTGAAGACCCAGATGAAATGCAGCATTTCAGCAGGGGTCTACACTGATTGTAGAGGTAAGGAGGCTCTTCAGACAAAAAAAATACAATATGTTTAGCTCACCAGAGCCGAAGGCTCAGGGTGAGCTTATAGGATGGGAGTCGAGTGGGCGTCTGTCCGTCCGTCCGTCTGTCCACACTTTCAAATTTGAATATCTCTGAGATCAGCTAACCGATCAATTTCATATTTCATCAGAAGCATCATTGGGGCGGGGGATTGACTGCATTAGGTTTTGGACCAGATCGGATTAGAACTTTGGTTTCCATGGCAACAGATAGCTCCCATAGGGTTATAATGGGGAAAACCTTGTGACCACTCTAGCTCCTTCATTTTTGGTTGGTTCTTCTTTATTGTTGCAGGTAACAAAGACACCTATAAAAGCTCGGATGGGTTCGAAATTGGGCAGTATCCGATGAAGGACTTATAAGTTACAAGGGTAACAACCTACGTCATAGCATTGATGTTTTTAACACGTAGGGCGGCGCCATCTTTGATTTACAAGGTCAGTTTTCCCCTTCGTAAAATTAAACAAATGAGTGTCTGTACAAACAAAGCAGTGCAGGCGGTGCCTAACATCACACTTGAACAGAATATATAACGGTCACGCCCCGATATGCCGTTTCCTTTGTAATCATTCACCCACAAGAATCGAAGCGGGAGACACGAGGATAATTTTAGCAGTCACCCACTTCGATTTTTGTGAGTGAATGTTTACAAAGGCAACGGCATTTCTGGACGTGACCATTGTATATTCTGTTCAAGTGTGATGTTAGGCACCGCCTGCACTGCTTAGTTTTGACAGACACTAATTTGTAAGACATTTACGAAGGGAAAAACTAACCTTGCAAATCAAAGATGGCGTCATACTACGTGTTTACAACACCCACGCTATGACGTAGGTTGTTACCCCTGAGTTAGCTGCCCTTGAGCGTTTGGAAAAATCCCCATAGACTTATAATGGGAGAACGTTGTGACCACTCTAGTACCTTCATTTTCCAATGGATCTTCTTCATTTTTGCAGGTAACAAGGTCAGCCATAAAAGCTTGGATGGATTTGAATTTCGGCAAGATTCCATCGCTGAATTCGGAGTTCGCTGCCCTTGAGCGTGTGAAAAATTAATTAATAGTGTTGTGACCACTCTAGCGCATTCATTTTTGATTGGATCTTCTTCATTCTTGCAGGCAACAAGGACACTCATAAAATCTCGGATGGGTTCGAAATTGGGCAGTATCCAATGAAGGACTTATGAGTTAGCTGCCCTTGGGCGTTTGGAAAAATCCGCTTAGACTTATAATGGGAGAAACGTTGTGACCACTCTTGAATGGATCTTCTTCATTCTTGCAGGTAACCAGGTCAGAAATAAAAGCTTGGATGGGTTTGAATTTCGGCAAGATTCCATCACTGACTTCGGAGTTAGCTGCCCTTGAGCGTGTGAAAAATCAATTAATAGTGTTGTGACCACTCTAGCGCATTCATTTTTGATTGGATCTTCTTCATTCTTGCAGGCAACAAGGACACTCATAAAATCTCGGATGAGTTCGAAATTGGGCAGTATCCAATGAAGGACTTATGAGTTAGCTGCCCTTGAGCGTTTGGAAAAATCTCCATGAACTTATAATGGGAGAAACATTGTGACCACTCTAGCACCTTCATTTTCCAATGGATCTTCTTCATTCTTGCAGGTAACAAGGTCAGCCATAAAAGCTTGGATGGATTTGAATTTCGGCAAGATTTCATCACTGACTTCGGAGTTAGCTGCCCTTGAGCTAGTGAAAAATCAATGAATATTGTTGTGACCACTCTAGCGCCTTCATTTTTGATTGGATCTTCATTCTTGCAGGTAACAAGGACAACCATAAAAGCTTGGATGAGTTTAATTTATAGTAGAACCAACCTTAGACTGTGGAGTTAACTTCCCTTGAGCATCATAAAAATCTGCATAGGGATACAAAGGGGAGATCTATTATGACCACTCTAGCACCTTCATTTTTGAATCTTGCAGGTAACATGGACTTCCATAAAAGTTTGAATGAGTTTGATTTTCCACCACACCCATCCACCAGCTACAGAGAGCTGCCCTTGAGTGTCAAAAATATAACTGTATAATGTTGTGACCACTCTAGCGCCTTCATTTTTCATTTGATTTTCTTCATCCTTGTAGGTCATCAGGACATACATAATAGTATGAATGAGTTTGAATTTCGGTCAGATCTCATCACTGACTACGGAGTTAGCTGCCCTGAGCATCTGAAGACTCAACTTTGACAAGGTTTCCGCTGCATTTTTTTTTTTCAGATCTTTTTAATACTTGCAGATAACTAGAACGGGCATACTATCTAATGTTTTTGAATTAATTCCTGGTCACTGTTTCAAGTTCAGAGTTATCTGCCAGTGATCAATCTAGAGGGTGCCATTGACCCCCTTTTGGATCAAATGGCTCCTTGTTAAAGCTAGACTGGGCCATCTTTACCATTATGTGAATGGGGAAATATTGGACAGTGTTTTATTTTCATCTGAAATCGAATGAAAATGGTCCCATTTGAAATTTCCTAGATTGAACACTGTCTGCCTTTGAGCATCGTAAATTATGGTGTCTCAAACATTATGCTGGCTCTCAGGTTAGCGATCGTTGCCCATTTTGTAAAATTATAACCTGACACCCCTAGATGTGTACAATGCACTATAACAAGCTTATTGAATCAAACCAAAAAAGGAAGAACCCATTAGTATACAAAGGGAATCTCTACCTGCACCATCCAATCCAATCATAAGTATCCGAGCATCTAATCCACCCCGCTTAAAAATCCTGTTAAATAAACTTGAAACTGCACCCATTTCATTTGGCAGGCAAGTTGAAGTTAGCCTAGTAGTTTGGTTTGCGTTATAAAATTATTTTAAAATACATAAAGAGTATTAAAGAAAGTATTAACCAGTGCTATTCTATTGAAAATCGAGTATTTATAGACTTTCGTCATATTCAACACGGTGGCAATATCGTCTATAAATATTTCCTTTGATCGTCTGCTGATAACCTTTGCAAATAGTTTGGACCCAGATCGGGACCGACAAAACATCGGTCCTGGGTTGGATCCAAACCGTTTTTGACACTCTGATAATGTTCCTAAAAGATTTTTTTGAAAAAGTTAATTTTGAAAAAAAAAGTCAGCAGAAAAAAACAGAAGCATGAACAACTACCCAGCATGCAAAGAGTTTTATCAACTAATGCTACGATGCACGACCCACTATTCTTTATGGTAATGCTCATCTAGGGTTGCTGGTAGTCCCCCTCCCTTGGCGAGAGTAATCCCGAATACCGGACCTCTGCATTCGTTTTCTACATCTACATGTAGGCCAGGGGTATATAGTTATTTGCCCAGTTTCGAATCTTTCTTAGTTCCGAATCGCGTCATCGTTTCGTTGCAGACTACACATCAGCGGTAATATATTTGAAAAACAAAACATATGTTGAATAGTTATCCCTCTTTATCGACCGCTTATTATGTAAATGTAGGGGGGGGGGGGGGGGGGGGGCGCTGAAATTCCGACCCATCATCCAAATTTTGGATTACCCCCCCCCCATCACAATAAAATGTAAATACAATGACCCCCCCCCCCCCACACACACACACACACACATTCACACTGGAAACCACAAGAAATATGACCTGACCCTATTTTACACTATCTAAAAAGGAGCGTTAGTATGGCTGTACCAAGAAGAAATTTTATCAAGATAGAAGCCGTTATAATAATACTAGCAAAACAGAGACACGCTCTTGGTTAAAAATTCAGAATAGACGTGTTTCAGCTGTAGACATCTGCTCCCTGAAAAATTGTTGTAGATAATTGTTTAAAAAAATGGAGCGAGCGAGGAAAAAAATCTGTATTCTTATCTTTAGAGTAATCAAAGCACTGAGAGTATTGATGCGCACGGCTGTACTTAAGTGTGTAAGTCTCCAAACAGCGATGTTATTAGTTTGATACCTTTCATAAAACCGGTGGTTCAGTTAATAGTCCGAGAGCCCGCAATAGGTTTAATTAAGTGGTTAAGGCCAAAAACCCTGGGGTAGGCAATATCTCAAAATACCGACAAAATGGGGGTATCCTTGTAAGTTTATCATTTAAACCATGTAATATTAGTAGTAAAATGCAAATTTTGGCAGCAATCAATTTATAATGATCAATGTATAATATAAAAAAAAGAATAATACATGCCAAGGACGCTTTCTAACACTAAAATATAGCAAATTATAAATTCCGCGAAAACTTATGACTTTTGTCTCTGGTTGTCAGATTATTTTCAATTTGTTTAAGCTAGAACAGATTTATAATTCCATCTTATGTAATACAATGGTGTCGTCATCAACAATTATTATAGTTTCAAATAATGATAGAGTATGGCCAAGAAACGCCACAATCACAGACTGCAGGCCAACCCATGGAACCGTGAGGAAGGGACCCAAAGTAGGCATAATCCAAGCTCTTACAGTACAATATATGCTTATTTCAATTTCCTTTCAATGTGAATAAATTATGCTCAGATAAGACTAAAATTTGTCTGTATATTGGCCCAGATCTGTTAGTTTTATAAGCTGTGAACTCTATGTATAGCTAGCTATCACCACATGGCCAGCCACGACTGACCAGACTGTGCTGGTCAATATTCTACATGACTTATATTCTATGTCCTAGGAATTGCATGATAACTCCTATCCCACTCTTGTGCTGAATCTTTAAAGAATGTATAAGTATGAAAAAAGTAAGAAAGTATGATCAGAAAATACCACAATCTCACACAGCAGACCAACCCACGGCACCATGAGGAAGAGCTAGATAAAAACCACAAGACACCAGGAAGACAAGCAAAGTAAAGCAAACAGCTCTCTCTTCCCCATCAAGATAATTGCAAAACTAGAAAGGATACATAGCACTGTACAACAGAACATGGAACAAACACAGAACCCCACAATGGGAGCAACAATCAACAACGAATCAACAAACAGAACCGCTGCCTTAGAACGACCAACCGCTTCCTTGTTATTTGCATGGAAAAGCAATATACTGTAGTGAGAACGTCAGTATAGTTGCAACAATACTAGGTTGAATAATTAGTTCACACGCATGCTCACGTGCAAGGCAATACAGGTATTGTGTCAATTCGGGTCTAAGACATCTTGACATGTCATGTATCCATCAAATATTTTGTTTCTGTAGCAGACTTCATCAATCCAAAATATAGCTCACATGGCGTTAGCATGCTCATTTCGGCACCACACTTCTGCCAGTAATCTCAACTGAGATGTCTTAAATGATTTTGACTTTCAAGCTTGAATAAACTTTTTTGATATGCCCTGTTCAGGTCCAGATACATTTACCTCTCCCTATACCAAACCATGATCTTCTCTGGTAATATCAATAATTGATGGATATTTATAAGTTTCACATGCAAAATCCACATGATTTGCACGTCTGACAAGACGAGAGAGGGTCATATTTGCTTCACCACCAAAAGTTGAAGGCAAATCTACACGTGAATGTACTAGGAACATTCCATCAGCAATACAAACATCTACATTTCTGGAAGCATCTGTGATTATCCTCACCTCGAGCTTACTGAAAAGAGTTGATTTGTCAGAAGTTATTTCAAGTCCATCAATATGGACAAAAATCAAAGAAGCGGATGTAAGGGGATAAGCAAGCATCCTTTTCAGATCTAACTCTTACTATTGGCAGATACTAGGGGTGTTCATTTAATTATGGCACTGGGGTTCTGCACACCCTGTAGACACTGAACAAATGCACTGCAAGGAGCACTTTGTGGCTAATTTCAACGTCTGGAGAGATTGTTTTTTGGTAAAGTAAACAGGAAAGTGTCACATTGACTCAAAAAGTAAGTGAGTATGAATAAGTCTGGTGAATAAGGTGGATTGGGGAGCTGAACCACAGTTTCCGTTTCGAGAAAATCCTGAACCAGTTTACACTTGTGGGCACATGTACTGTCATGAATAAGGCACAAGCCCCTGAGATTGGTTGCATAATTACTTTCTCATGTTTTTTCATTTTTGAAACGAAGTTGTTCTTATAGAAATTATCTGTAACTTGTCGAGCTTTGGCACTTAAACAATCAGAATTAAAAAACAGGGAATAGTAAACTTTTTCCCCCGCGCTTTTCGTTCTTTTAGATGAGCGACCTAGCTTGGTCTTTGCACAGCCATTGCTTATTATTTACAGGTCTCTTGGGCTCAAATTTATATATCCAGGTTTTATCAACTGTTTATAGTTCTGATATTCTAGATTTGTCACAATTTTGGCACTCTTTTAAAAAATAAATGGGCATTTTCATACCAGTAGTCTGTTTGCTCTTTAGTCAAGCTATGGTGGTGCACCAAGCACAGACCTTTCTAGGTTTTAACTGCTAACCCAAAATCTTATGAGCTCAGACTGATAATATGCCAATATTTTGAGCAATATTTTCAATAAAAGTCAGGAGGCCTGTCACTGCATCGATATTAGCATTGATAACAACGGTCTTGGGCTGACCAGGACAGGAACCATCTTTATGGTTAGTGAAACCATCTTGGAATTTCTTGAGCCACCTGAAAACTAACGTTTTGGACACTACAGATGTTGTATGTATCTGATACTATTCATTATATGTCTGTGAACCAGAAATGTTCAGATTAATGCGGCCTTTAATATAGGTCCTTATTTCTAAACTTGTTTGAGGTTTCATTAAACGCACACTAGTTTAGCCAGTTTTTGAACTTTCAATAACTTTTGAAAGAGTGAACAGATTCAAACAAAATTTCGTTCCATAATTTAAAACCGATTCCCCTGAAATTACAACAATATCCACAAGTTTCTTATAGCCATGTGGTAAGGAGGTGCATTAATTAGTACCAGAATTAAATGAACGCCCCTCGTAAAGTAAGCGGCCAAACAAATCTTTTGTTCTTTATCTTCTTGTCTTGTGTCTGAAGTTTCCTGAAAAAGCATTGCATGCAAATGGTTTTACTTATCTTCTGCGAATAGGTTTTTCAATTTTAGTTTGTCACCATAAGGGAGCATCCTGTATTAAAGTAAGTAAGGGTGAAAAGATCAGGAATCGATACAATAAAGTACCACACCTGACCAAGGATACCAATTGGAAAGTGACAAACTCACAGTTAGACACCACAAACGAGAGCCAAGAGATCAGCCATTTCCCAGCAGATGACCACAAAGCACATATAAACAGACGCGCACAAAGACAAAGCAAACACAGGACAGAAAAACATAAAAGATCCACAAAAGAAGTACCGCCTTGGAACCCTTAATTCAGATGCGGATCAAGACACATAGATATTTTGTTTGCATGAAAGACCCCTAACTTATTAATGCATCATCTCCTAAAACATATAAATCAAGATATAACAAGGAGATAAAGCAAAGATAAGGACTCAACAGTAAATAAAACTGAATACCGGAGGAAAAGAAATCCAAGAGGTAAACCCCGGTGGACTTGACAAACAGCCAAAGCATCAGGCCCCTACCATCTCATCAATAGATAAGTCTTTAAGTTGGAACCATCATAGAGTCTGAAGTCTTACCCACCGGTGTGCAATTAAAGAGGAAAGCAAAGTTGCCAACCGTGATTGGGTTGACCACCAAGCATGCAGTCTGTTGCAATACATTAATGTTATAGCCAATCTTTTTATAATGGGAAATTATTTTTATGAACTGCGATGAAAAATTAATAGAGCCAACAATCTTCTTCAATTTATACACCAAGTCACCATAGAAATCAGGTTCCGAAAGTCCTTGGCGTCAGAGAGATTTAAGTCCAACTTGGAATTTAGAAATCAAATCATAGTATCGTCTATAAAATTTAGAAAAGGTTTTGCGAAGTTTATGATACAGATAGCCTTGTTTATGAAGTTCCTGAGTTAATAATTTATTGCGAGTGTTGAAGTCAGCAACATAGCTAGATGCTCTAGCAAAAAGAATGAGTTGAGAGATATAGACTCCATAGGATGTAGAGCGAGGAACATCACCATCTAAAAATGGGAAATTGACAATTTCAAAATCAAAGTCGTCAAGTTTATCATAAATTTTGGTAGAAACAATAACATTAGAAATAGTCAAATGCAAGTCTAAAAATGCGGCTTCAGTATCAGAGGTATTAGCTTTATTACATTGGAGCTCTGAATGGTATACTTGACTTACCATAGTGTCAAAATAAACATTATTAATGTTTAAATATCGTCCAAATATCTGGATGTAGTGATAAACGCATCAATAACATCAGCCAGATTATCTTCAGAAAGAGACATCATAAAGTCCCTCTCATAACAAAACAGGAATAAATCTGCAACCAGGGGAGCACAATTAGTGCCCATAGGAATCCCAACTACTTGTGAATACAGCTTGGTACCCAATCGAATAAAAAATGTTGTCCAACAAAAAGGTCAGCGCATCACATACATTTTGACATGACCATGCATGATATCTTTTAGGTTTTTCTGAAGTAAAAAATGCATTTCTGTCATTACATGCAAGGTAAGGAGAGCATTCTCGCTGGAAGGTTCTTTCAATAAGATCAATAAGTTTAGCTTTAAATAAATTATGAGGTAAAGTAGTGTAAAGAGTAGAAACATCATAAGTAGACAAACTGGTCGCATTGAAATCTCTAGCTTTAAGTTTATCTAAAATTTCACCTGAATTTTTAATAGACCAAAATAGGTTTTTACCGGATCTCTCATATACCTTTTCACAATACTTGATAACATGTTTTTAACAGCTGTAAGACACAAGGTTAACAATTTAGAAAGTTCTGTTGTCGTACAATAACTAGAATTAGCAATAAATCTTGCTTTTTAGGGTTTTTTATGGAGTTTAGGTAACCAGCACAACGTAGGAACTCTGTCTTGGTTTTCTTTAGTTTTGACACCGAAGTGTACGGCTGTATAACAACCATGCCCATAGACAATCATCCTCTCACTCAAAGAAGGCTGCAGTTCATAGGCATTAGTGTCAACAAGCTCACGTTTAAGAGTATTAAAATAATACAATTGTCAAACAACTACAACATTGTTAGTAGCTTTATCTGCTGGACCCAAACCAAAGTTCATATGAAAATCCTGGATACCTCGTTTAAGATGACGAAAAGAAGATTTAGGTTTAGGGGGTAAAAGATTGTATTACAAGAGTAAAATGAAATACGAGTATCAATAATTTTAAAAATGTTAATCTTTCTTTCCTTGAAGACATCGGGTTCAACATTTTCCTATTTGCACCAACGATTACTTAAGTCATTTAATAGAAGCAGTGATCTCTCTATGACATTTAGGGAAATCAATATTAGAGGGAAATCTATATTTAGAACCTTTAGAAATAATATAGCGAACTCTAGCGTCAGGAATGACATTTAGATTACCTGTAATAACATGCCCTGCAGAAGGATATAAATAATTAGAATTTTGACAATCTCAGGAGTCAGGAGTATTGGAATCTATATCTATATCAGTAACAATTTTATTAAAATTAAATATAGTAGACCTAATTGGCTTGTTATATTTATAACAAATGATAGGAGTTTCAGAATTATTAAAGTACATGTAATTTGGAATAGATGAAATAACTAAATTATCCTTGAAGATACTATGTAAATCAATAAACTCAATACCTTTGTTAATGAATGGAATTTTGATAAAATATCATTTATGGTTGACCTCAGAATCGATATAAGGACTAATGAAATGTTGAACATCATACCATTGTTGTCGCTGTGTCTGAGTTGCTAAACTGCTCCCTGCAATATTCTCAGATATCATCTTACCTGTGAAATGCGGTAGAGCTTATAAATCTCGAAAGTATGTGAGAAAATGATCCAAAGTAGTCCGTCCCCAGTAATTAGCTTGTTCAGGTCTACATTCCCACGCTTATTTGGGCTTGGTGCCTTCTGCATTCTCTTTCAGTCCTGAGTTTCAATTAAATGGCTTACAAGATCACTTAGTACAGACCTAGTCAACATCCATTTCCTTCTCGCACTCACCGATTTACTGAATGATGTCATCCCCTAAAGTCTGGATGGAACATCAGCAAAAATATAATTGCACACAATTAACATAGACAGAAAGTGAAAAGTTTAAACCATTTGCGGTGCAGGATCTGTTGAAAAGAAGATAGATCACTACAAGGTCAATGTACATAATCCAGAAGACTGCTGTTTAATCGTGTTCCCTGACCTAGTAAGATCTGTGTAATGCTCATACCTCTCCATAGATGTCTTGTGACTGTTGATGTTCTGTGACTCTTGCTCAAGGTGTTGTGGGTTTGTCTGCAGTGTGTGATTGTGGTATAACCTGATCATACTCATTACTTTTTTCATACTCATCCATTTTTCAATTAAGATTCAGCAAAAGAGTGGGATAGGGGTTATCCTTGGGGTGTTGGGGTTATCATGCAATTCCTAGAACATAGAATATAAGTCGTGTGGAATATTGACCAGCACAGTCTGTTCAGTCGTGGCTGGTCATGTGGTGATAGCTATATACATAGAGTTCACAGCCTAGAAACTAATAGGGCTGGCCCAATATCCAGGCGAATCTTAGTCTTATCTGAGCATAATATATTCACATTGAAAGGAAAAGGAACTTGAAATATGCATATATTGTACTGTAAGAGCTTGGATTATGCCTCCTTTGGGTCCCTTCCTCACGGTGCCATGGGTTGGCATGCAGTCTGTGATTGTGGCATTGTTTGGCCATACTCTAGCCATCATTCTTTGAAATTATAATAATTGTTGATGACATCACCATTGTATTACATAAGATTGAATTATAAATCTGCTCTAGCTTAAACAAATTAAAAAGTCATCCGGTTACCAGAGACAAAAGTCATTAGTTTTCGTGGGCTTTATAATTTGGTCCTTTTCTTCATAATGAATAAACCACTTGATTATTGCTGGCTCTCAGACTAAGAACTTACTCAATATGTTCTCAACGCTCGATTCTTAAAGATAAAGATAAATATAAAGAAGCTTTATTTAACGTCTCTTATTTGAAACAAACAACATAAGCTCTGTAGAGATTTTATTGCAACATAACAATATCTTGTAAACAGATACTTACCTGCCTTACTCTATCTTCCTAGCACAACCCCTTTTATGCGAGCGTCAGCAAGGGAGCTGCTAGTACCATATTTATTACACCCACGACCTCCCTCTCCGAAAGCGGACGCTCTACCAACTGAGCCATCGGGGCGGTTCTTACTAATAATAATGATAATAATAATATATATTTGAGCGTGGATCTGGGAAAAAAGGTCATTAAGGCATTCCAGCAATTATTACATAATATATACTTTTGAAAAACACCTAAAATGACAAAATTTAACATGCTTTTATAATACCACCAAAGTAATCAAAGTAGCTCATTAATGTTCCTGATTATATTTAAAGTTTTGTATGCTACCTGTTTCCATGGTAACAATTAGGCCATAACACCTACAAGGCCTCGAAATGAATGGTAGGTCACTTTTTCTGCTTATAGTATATGACGTAAAAAAGTATAAATTCGTACAATTTCATTTGCATTTATATTATAACATAGAAACGCATGAAAATATTCTATATTTGTTAGATGGTTATGCTGAGTGTACTATAATCAACAAACAACTGGAGATCAGCATTCTGACGTCATATTAGGCTTAACGTTTTTCTTGTCGTCACTTTCCAAACCGGGTTTAATATGTTCATTGGAACCTCCGTATAATCGCCAATTTTAAAGATAACTGCACCAACTTTTCAGGGAATGCGCCTCAGTAATAGTAATTTGCAGAGAGTGAGACAACATTAGCAAGATTTTGATTGATAGAAGCTGAACCATAAGGTGGTCGGGTCTGAAAGCCCCTGCCGAGCCGAGCTGCCGACCCACGTAGTTTATTTTTCAATATCATCATCTGTGGAGATTTTTCAAAAATAAATATTATCTAAAATCGTCACATAGACTAAAAGCAATAAGTGGAACATTAATAATAATAGTTAACAGTTATAATTTGGATTTAATTGCCATTTCATTAAGGTTAATCAAAATGTCTATAAATAGACCCAGATGTGGCCTTTAGGAAAATGACGATTTTCGTGAAATTAACGCATTTTCAATTAAGATTCCTTTAAACCTTTTCTTCAATCATCTTTTATTTTAAGAATGTTTGCCAAACTTGCTTGTGGACATCTCAAATTTCCAATGAAAATCAACTGAAACCTTGATTCACACGGCTGTTGTTTTCAGACCCCCTGCGAGCAATAAAATGGCAATAAAATCAAAATTAGTGTTATTTACTATTATCATTATTGTTCCACTTATCGATTTTAGTCTATGTAATGATATTAAATAAAAAACATTTATGAAAAATCTTCACCGAGGATGAATTTGAAAAAATAAACTATGTAGGTCGGCACTCGGCAGCTCGGCTCGGCAGGGGCTTTCAGACCCGACCCCATAAGGTACCTTTTGTCATATCCTGGCCCATTTATTATTATTATTATTATCATTATTGAAATGACCAGTGAATTACAACCAAGCATCTCAGGTTCACTACATTTAATGCAACGTAACGTAAGACATCTACAGCGTAACCAAGGAAGCCTATGTAATGACGTAACGTCAGAAGCATGCCGCTTCCGGTTAACGTCATCACATCTCTCCCTTCTTATAAAATAGAAGGTTCATTGGTATATCATAAAATTATTAACGTATATGAGTTCTTATATTGGAATGTCTTCTGAAGAATAAACTATTTGTTTTGCATGTATAAATTTTAAAGCAAAATGTTAATGTTTAGTAAATGGTGTAACAGTTAGTAATAAACAAAGTCCCCATAACGATCCGGTCTTCTTCGAATTCGTTGAGACCTCCTAAGCAAAGGCTCCACTTCCTCTGGTTCAACATCATGTACCCCATTTGGTACAGCATCATTTACCGTGTTGTTCTCGTGCTCTCTCGTTATTCTTGTCCGTGCTTTACGCAATGTGATCTCTCTCCAATCATCTGGATTTGATCTGCTATTGTTTATTTTGTGTGTTATCATATGTCCTCTTGGCTTGTTTACCTTTTTGAAACATGTTGAATCACGACATACTTCACGTCCATCGGTCACTCTTCTTGCCCAAATTGTTGAGCCCCTAATTTTATAAACTATATAATGTTTGGGATCGTACGGTGGTGTCCATTTATTAATCTTGGTTTGTTGGAACAGAACATAATCTCCTATGGTAAGATTATGAGATTTGGTGTTCCTGTTTTCTGCATTACTCTTGATTTTCATCTTATATTCTATATCCCTTTTATTTACTTTACTTTGTTTAACTTTCCCAGCAATTAAATCCGGTTGTACATAGTCTAACTTTGTTCTTACCTTGCGGTCCATCATAGCATCATAAGGTGTGACACCCGTAGCAGGATGAGGTGTCGAGCGATATCCTGTTAATAATTCTTGAATTGCTAATCTCACTGGCTTGTTTTCGATACGAGCTCGTTGTTCTGTTTTATTGAGCAGTTTCATGAAGTTCTCAGCTTCACCGTTTGCTTGTGGATGTAATGGAGTGACACAATGGTGTCTGAATCCTTCTTCTGATGCAAACATAGCAAATTCCCTTGAATTGAATGGGGGTCCATTGTCACTTTCTAGTCGCTCAGGTGTACCATATGTGGCAAATATTTTTTTCAATTTTTCTTTTGTAGGTTTTACAGCAGTGGAATATACAATTTCTACTTCTGGATATCTGGTTCTTTTATCTATGACCACTAGATTGTAATGTCCATCTGGGAATGGTCCACCAAAGTCTACTGAAACTATTTGCCATGGTTTGTCTGGTATTTCAGTCATTTTAAGTGGCTCCTGTCTGTGTTCCTTTGTTGTAACCTGACATTCGTAGCACTTCCCAACTATATGTTCAACCATTTTGTTCATCTGTGGAAACCAATATTTCTGTCTAAGCATTTGCTTAGTTTTAGTCATCCCTAAATGACCTAAACTATGAGCTGCTTTTATCACTGTATGTTGCAGTTTCATTGGTATAATTATTTGATTGAGTCTGAAGATAAGACCATCAGCAACATATAGCTCCTCTTTTATACTGTAATATGGGTTGATGTATTTGTCTTTCCTGTACTTCTCCCAGTCTTCATTCTGGATTCTTTGGTACAGCTTCTGTAACTGTTTGTCTTTCGCAGTTTCTTCTCTTATATGGTCCAACACAATAGCATGTTCAGCCTCAATGATACTCTTTATGATTCTCTCTGTATTGCCACTACCAATAATGGGTAAAGGATGTCTAGATAAGAAATCCAATGGGTCTTGCTCGTCCTTCCCAGGTTCATAGATTAGTTCATAATCCACATCTTGCATATCCATTACCCAGCGCTCTATTCTTGGTGGAAGTTTAGCTGTAACTTTGTTGAACATTGACAAGAGAGGTTTGTGTCCAGTTATGATTTTGAATTTAGGTGCACCAAGAAGATACATGCGAAATCTGTTTTTAGCCCACCTTACTGCTAGTGCGTCCTTTTCTGTCTGGCTATACCTTTTCTCTGTTTCTGTCATTGTACGGCTAATGAAATGTACAGGCTGCAGTCCCTTCCCTATATCTTGAAATAGTCCTGCAGATAAACCATCATGATAGCTAGCTTCTGCTCTGACTACTATTGGTTTGTTTGGATTGAAATATATCATGGTGTTTTCACTTGTTAGGCTATCCTTAAGCTTCTCAAATGCATCCTGTTCTTCTTTATTCCAATGGAATTTTGTATCTTTCTGTGTGAGATTTCTGAGGGGTGCAGTTATGGATGCATATCGTGGTATGAACTTTGATAAATATCCTGTCATTCCCAAAAAACTTCTCACAGCTTCTTTACTCTCTGGTGGGCTACTCTCTTTTACCGCTTTTACCTTATCTAATGTAGGTTTCAGACCATCCTTTGTAAAAAGATATCCATAGAATTCTAGAGATTCTACACCAAACTGGCACTTGTCTAAGTTGAAAGTCACTCCAAAATCTTTAGCTCTTTGAAATACTGCTTCAAGTGTCTTGTTGTGTTCTTCCATAGTTGTACCACCAATGAGAATATCATCACGCTGGTTCAAACACCTTGGTATGTCACCAAATATTCTATACATCATGTCATCAAACAAGTCTTGAGATGCCTTAGCTCCGAATACCAAACGTTTTGGTCGATAATTTCCCCATGGAGTGCTAAATGTCACTACAGCTCTCGAATCAGGATGGAGCAATAACTGGTGATACCCACTTCGGAGATCCAACTTAGAAAACACCACACAGTCGTGGAATTTGTAGATGAAGTCTTCTACTATCGGCCCTTGAGTTATCTGGTTTCTTTCCATGAACTTATTTGGCACTCTCAAATCGATGCAGGCTCGTATCATATTTGGCTGTAGGTCATCTTTAGCTGTGTGAATGTACTTGGGTTTAGGTTGCACCACAACTGGAGAACACCAAGTAATTGGCTCATCATTTGGTACCCTTTCAAATATACTGTTCTCTACACATTGGTCTAACCATATTTTTAGTGGTTTTTGAAGGTAGTATGGCACTGGCCTTGGTCTCTGAGCTACTGGTACTGCATCTGGTTTCATACTAAACTGGACATATAATTCTTTATTGTTTTTATTATCCATTATTTTGCCAATACCTTCAAAAATGCTGCTAAACTTGCTAGTTATTTCCTTAATGTCTACATGTGATACCCTTGTACCAACAGCATGTATGTTAGATATCTCTGTTGGAATTCTCATTTCATTTTGTGCAGCAAAAGAACCATCCTCTTTTATCTGTAACATACCTAATTCCATAAGGGTGTTTTTACTGATAAGTGGAGGTGAATTTATCCTACCTTTGATAACTAGAAATTTTGTTGGCTTACCACAAGTCTGGTTCCGCAGGATGGCTTCAAATTCCCCT
The DNA here is from genome assembly GCA_964019695.1 of Loripinus fragilis. Lineage (NCBI taxonomy): Eukaryota > Metazoa > Mollusca > Bivalvia > Lucinida > Lucinidae > Loripinus > Loripinus fragilis. The sequence goes on from OZ026515.1 coordinate 86,544,428, forward strand.
TTTATCAACAATTCGTTTTGTAGCGTACGCAGTTTTATTTGGCTGTTCTGAAGTTCCATCTTACTGGTTGACCTATGCTGTAATGCTCTATACTGGTATTCATCCATGACGTTGACATCAGCACCAGTGTCGGGTTCAGCTCTAATTTGAATATCATTCACCATTAATGGTATCGTTTTTTCGAGTCCATATGTTTTCTTGACCAGCTTTATCTGCATATGAGCTATCGATTTAGTGAGAAATTCGTCATCTGAACTTTGGTCACTATCAAGATCTGTCTCCATTGTCCTCTTCACTCGTCGTTTTCGTCGATTTCGGTATCCACCTGGTTGTCTACTATTCTGTGCACCACTCGCATGAGTATCCCTATCATATCTGCAGACAGCTGCAAAATGGTTGTAACGAGAACAAATGTTACATCTCTTACCGTTTGCAGGACACATTTTTCCCTCTGGATGGACCTCAAAACCACAGTTTCCGCAGCATTTCTCTTGATAACGTCTAGATCTATATGGGCTATTATTACGTTGATTCCCACGTCGTCGTATGTTTCTCTGACTAGAATCCACGACCTTCGCTATGTCTTTGTCATCATGTTTTATTTTCATATCTCTCATCTGCAAGGAAATGTCTTCAATTTGCCCAGCCTCCTTTAAAAACTCCTGTAGCGTCCATGATTTTGAAATGCACCTTTGAATCAAACTGCTGTTTTCAATTGTTTGAATTAAATGCTCGAGAATCCTTTCATCACAATTTATACCAAATTCACAGTCTTTTGATTTTTCTCTCAGTCGTGTAGCGTACGCCACCGTGGTTTCCCCCATTTCTGGGCGCATTTTAAGAAACATATACCTTGAATAATGTTTGTTTTTCTTTGGAATAAAGTATTCATTCAACTTTTTCCGTAGCTTTTGATATACATCCAATTGGCTATTTGAATCCTCCGAATCAGGTAAACTTTTCTCCAATCTCGCAATTTCCTGTCCTCCGTAAATGATCAAAGCATCTTTCTGATCCACTGCGCTAGTTATTCTAAAATATCGAAATTCCCTCTCGATACCTTCTAGCCAATCCTCCCATGCTTTACCCGTTGACAACTGGTCCTCAGATGGTCTAAACGGTAAAGTACGAAGATTTCTGGTCTCTGTTACCACCGTAACTCTCTCATTCGCATCCATATCTATTCCGTAGCGGGTCATATATAATATCCGTCTATTCTCGTCGCCAATGAAATGACCAGTGAATTACAACCAAGCATCTCAGGTTCACTACATTTAATGCAACGTAACGTAAGACATCTACAGCGTAACCAAGGAAGCCTATGTAATGACGTAACGTCAGAAGCATGCCGCTTCCGGTTAACGTCATCACAATTATTAATATCATTATTATTATTATTATTATTATTATTATTATTATTATTATTATTATTATTACTGCTACCAGTACTATTATTATTCAAGGTGATGATAATGATGATGCGTTTTTCCACGATTTTGAGTTCGTGTGAAGACACAATGCAGCATTGCTGGGTCGTCAAATGTGCGCCAACTTTAGCTCGGTCCACCTTTTGATTTTGTAAGGTGTTAGTACACAATAACAGTCTTCCGGTTTGGTAGCCCACGAAAATAGTGCCTTTAGAAATTTAGCACTTGCCGTTTCTGGGCCCTTTATGGCGTAAATGGGTGATTTATTCGAGTTTAAATGTACATGTGATTCAACATTGGTCTATGTTTGTCAGGCTGATGCAGAAAAATGCATCTTTGTGTGGACTATTTTGTCAAAGACTCCCCGGAGCACTCCCCAGGTAACGTCTGACGCGGGTCGGATTTCAGCCTGGATTTTTTGACTGTTCCCCAAAGAATGGAGAATGCTGAGAAAACGAGATTATCAAGGTAGGTTGTCTTTTCACTTTTTTGATAGGTGAATGACAGATCTTGCCACTCACAGACAGAAAAAAGTCCAAGCAATGTCCGGGAAAAATTTGCAGATGCTCGAATTCTGCCTTTTTACATGGAGTTGAATGGGACCGATTAATTGTGCACCGAACCCTATAAGAGAGAAGGTGAAAAAAACGAAAATCTTTGTAAAACAGTCATTTTTCAATAAATTCAGATGAAATTTCGCACACAGATCAGGAACCAAAATAGAAATAATTTGAAATTATTTTTGGAAGAAATTTAAATTTAAATTTTAAAATTTTATTGAATTTTAGTTTAAAATTTAATTTTTTCTTAAAATCATTTTTAAGGCCTGGTTCTCTCGAGGAAAGACTCAAATTGCATTATATACCAGAAAATGCAATTAAATGGCCATACACAAACAGTTTTGACCAGGATTTGACTGATCAATCCGAGCAGGCTGACCGTGATACTCCGTTTTTGCAGACTGGCTAGCACTGCTGTGCAAGTTGATTTTTGTGATTGTATTCCCTTTTCTACTGAAATGTGCTATGAGTGCTTACTCACTTTAACTGTACCAGTATGGTGACTTAGCATATGGGTATTTATTAAAACACTCTTAGGATACTTACACTCATTAGAACCGCCTCATAGAGATGACACTTGAAGGCATAATGGTGAGGATCTGCAGGGACTGGTCGGGACCATTCCCCCCAAGCAGGTTCCCTGGCCTCATTGCTTAGACCAATAAAATTCAATTGTATTTGGCTTTTCAACTCACCGGGTCGAGGCTGTACTAATTTGAACACAAACTTAAATGTTTACAGCTAAACAAATCAACTGCAGCCCCCCCCCCCCCCCAGCTTCACCCGAGATCAAATTTTGTTCTTATTTCGACCACGCAAGCAGTAGTATTGTTTGGTACTCATTAGAGTCGCCTCACACTCAAAATTGTTTTTTGAAGCTACTCATTAGAACCGCCTCACATAGATATAACATGATATAACACAGTTATTAAAGCTCATTTAGTCACCTAACCCCCAATGAAGCACTTTCACACAGATACTCGTAGTATGTGCTTAAGCGGGTTGTGATATTTCTCGTTCGATGAGGCCGTTCTAATGAGTAATCTTTACTTACAGTCTTTTCAGAAATTTCAAATTTGGGATATATCTTCATCAAAAAAAGAGGATGAGCAATTTCCATTATGATATGGGCATTAAATCTAGACCTAGGTCTCAAATCTTTCCCACTCTGGCCATTTTGGTAGCATGTAAATTACGGAATATTTCACATTCAGAACTAGCAGTGTAGATCATGATTAGAATGAAATGATGTGTTTCGTCCAGCATCAGGCTCTCATCAGTGAAGCTGCTCTACTTCAGACACAAAGTAAGTGGTATTAATTGCTGTTTTCAGCATGCTTGGGTGCAACGTAGCATGGTTTTGGGGGCAAATTTGAATGTGATTCAAAACTGTTCGCGATTTTGCTTAAAATCGCTTTAAAATTTGATTTTTTAGCTTCAGTTTTTAAATTTTGTAACTAAAGTTTATGTGAGATTATCCTTTAATGACTCTTACAGATGCCTAAACTTTCTTTTTTGCTTTTGGGTGATTGAGATTCATTGAAATAATTGAAACTATGAACTTTTTCATCAGACTAGTTTGAATAATTGAACTTTTGCTTGTGTCAGCTTGTGAGGGGGGTCACATATGAAATCCTAGATTTGTATCGCATTTTGGTGACTGAGTTAGTCTTTTTGGACGATTTTTTGCTTAACTATATGAGTTTGATATGTCACAGAGACAAAATTTAAAAATTCGAAAATTTGCAGATTCTTGAAGGTGTTAGTACACAATAACAGTCTTCCGGTTTGGTAGCCCACGAAAATAGTGCCTTTAGAAATTTAGCACTTGCCGTTTCTGGGCCCTTTATGGCGTAAATGGGTGATTTATTCGAGTTTAAATGTACATGTGATTCAACATTGGTCTATGTTTGTCAGGCTGATGCAGAAAAATGCATCTTTGTGTGGACTATTTTGTCAAAGACTCCCCGGCGCACTCCCCAGGTAACGTCTGACGCGGGTCGGATTTCAGCCCGGATTTTTTGACTGTTCCCCAAAGAATGGAGAATGCTGAGAAAACGAGATTATCAAGGTAGGTTGTCTTTTCACTTTTTTGATAGGTGAATGACAGATCTTGCCACTCACAGACAGAAAAAAGTCCAAGCAATGTCCGGGAAAAATTTGCAGATGCTCGAATTCTGCCTTTTTACATGGAGTTGAATGGGACCGATTAATTGTGCACCGAACCCGTAAGCAAAATTTCTCAAAACTAGTAGAGGAATTTCATCGAAACCTTGCTACTGTATAGATCTTGATGTCTAAATGTGTTCACCAAGCTCTAGTCGTATCCTTACAAATGCCCCGTCTTTTGCAAGTTTTAGCTTTACAAAAGCTAATCTATTCCAGGTGGGTGGGGTGAAAGTGATATAATCGAGCTTTTGGGTCACTGTAAAGGCGGTAACTTTGATATTCATATGTGGGCGTGGTTAGGCTTTTTCATCTGATCAAGAAGGGAAATCAGCATCTATTTATTGTTTGGTAAAGAGTAAATGTTTGAGCCACGTAAAATTTAATGTGCACATTTCATTTCTTCCCTTTATTATCCACCGGTGTGTATAATAACAGGAATGGACCGGAACGCACAGGAATGGGCCTCCATAACCGGAATGGACATCAGAATTAATTGGTTTTATGCAACTAAATTAATTATTTTACCATAATTTATCTTGAAATTTCAGTTTTTATTAATATTGCACCCTTTGAAGTGCATATGAGCACCGTCAGTGGTTTGTTACATGGTTGACGTGTACCAGTTTAAATTGTGTCAGTTCATATTGAAGATGCACATTCTATAGAAATAAGGGCCCAGAAATAAGTCTGATCAAATGGCAACTGTGTACATTATAGTACCCATGCCGGTTATGGAGGTCCGTTCCTGTGCGTTCCAGTCCATTCCTGTTAGTAAACGCACCCCTTATCCGCATATACACTGAACTCATGGGAGCGCAGTAGCTCAGTGGTAGAGTGCTTGACTCAAGACCGAGGGGCCGCGGGTTCATGCCTCACCGGTGTCACTGCTTTGTGGTCCTTGAGCAAGACACATTTATCCTAGCTTAGTACTGGTTCAACCCAGGAAGACCCGTCCCTGTTTAACTGAAAGATTGTTGATGGGACGTAAAGAATCAAATCAAACAAACAAACGCTGAACTCATATTTATTAACCTTCAAAGCATCAATCACAACAAAAGTTGTTTGCTTTCATCGTCTGCAGAAATGTCTTTGAAGCCTCTTTGACAAACAGTGAAGATCCAGATCAGACTGCTCATGTAGGAACAGTCTGATCTGGGTCCACACTGTTAGCCTCTTTACTTACATTAACCTCGGACCCAGTATTAACAGACTGGGGGAGCGCAGTGGTAGAATGTTTAACTCTAGACCGAGGGGCTGCTGGTTCGAGCCTCACAAGTGTCAATGCGTTGTGGTCCTTGAGCAAGACACATTTATCCTAGCTTAGTACTGGTTCAACCCAGGAAGACCTGTCCCTGTTTAACTGAAAGATTGTTGATGGGACATAAAGAATCAAATCAATCACTGAATCAGACAAACAATAAACAGACTGGTCACTGACCGGAAATACTAAGTTATGTTGTCGTGACTTTATTCTAGCGCTATTTCAAAGTACAGTACTACAACCAATAAAATTGATTCTGAACATATCTGAGATAGAAGTTGTTCCTGGTAGGCGAACTTAAAATATTACAAGTTACAGTTAATAAAACAGATACACTTTCCAGATCTATGCTGTGAAGGAAGTATTTGGAGGGAATTGGGGTCTTGAGCCTGGTGACATGTAAAACCTGACATTTAGTGGTGTTCAAGTTCATGTCACAGCCCTCTTCCCATAGCTCCAGTTTGCAGAGGTCTTCTTGTAAGGTGTTTGCTTCTGACAAGTTGCTGATACATAAATACAAGGCTGAGTCATCTGCAAGCAGTCTGACTCTTGATCTGACCTGCTCATTGAGGTCATTAATGTAAGCTAGAAGTAGGATGGGACCGAGAACAGAGCCCTGCGGG
>OZ026515.1:86550667-86569312 GCA_964019695.1 Loripinus fragilis
TGAGTCTGGAAAACATATTTATTTAAATTCTGCACTGATTCATTTTTGGTGAAACCAGTATGCTTGATATAGGAAGGGGATATGATGGCTGGATGGGGTGGGGGTGAGGGTGAGGGTATGGTCCCTGAAAAAAGGCAAGAACATGTGCCATACTTATACTCATTATCTTACCTGGCAATGCAGTATATTAACAACGTGAACAGGGTTACAAAATGCAGGTTCACATTGAGGCGCATTTTGTTGTGTAAAAGAAGTGTCAAAATGCAAGGAAACTGTCGGTTAAGATGCCACGTGTACATGATTATTAAACCTTTGATTCAAAAATATATTCATGTATGCCATCCAGACAATTGAAACACCCCTAACCACCAGTCTACTGAATCGCCACAGAACACCCAAACGCACACAGTCCACTGAAATGCACAAAAACAGCCAACCCATTGAAACTCCTAAACTCCCTAGGCAACTGATATACCCAAACCGCCCAGCCCAGGGAAGCACTCAGACCACTCAGTTCACTGAAATACCCTGATCAAATCCATTGAAACATGCAACTCACCTAGTCCACTGAAACCCCTCCTGTTGCACCGCCCTTTAGGATTCTATTCAATGGAACAAACTATATCAACAATTTACCCCCCCCTCCAAACCGTAAAAAAACAACAACAACAACACATGCAAAAAAAACCACCACAAAGATTGAATGGGTTTCAACGGGGCTCTCAAGCCGGTCCCCAACCCCCCCCCCCCCCCCCCCCCCCCCCCCCCCCCCCCCCCGGCCTTCCTTTCTTCCTTTTTTGCTATGCAACATCTAAAACATTTTGAATGGCATTTCCCTGGCGGGCCGATGGTTGCCCGACAATGTGTGCTGGCTGGGATAGGGTATGTCCATGTCTTGTACATGTACCGTCATCTAGTAGCTTTGCACTGATACGCTTTCTTCGCTTTTGCAACAAAACATCCCATGCGATGCTTAATCATGCATGGATCCAGAAATTTTGTCAGACAAAGTCCAACTTAACTCTGACACACTTTTTTTTAGATGAATGGAGTGAGGAATCAAAAAACCACTAAAGCGGACCATCATCAGCCCAACAGCAAAACGCTGGCGGGCCGATAATTACCCAATATGGAATGCTGACTTGGTAGCTTTTGATTTTCTAGGGGATCTGTACCAGTATTGTTAAAGAGCCCCAAAGGTTGCCTATTTTCAAGGGTGGGGTTCAGGACCCTCTGACGCCCCCTCTCTGGATTCGCGCATCTTACTCTTAGTTATATGCGCAGCTATCGAGTAACGTGAGCGTTCGAATTTCTGGCCTCTCCGGCGTCACTGTGTTGTGCCATTGAGTAAAACATATTAATCATAGCTAAGAACTGGTTACACCCAGGAAGACCCGTCCCGACATAACTGAAAAAATCTTGACTGGGATGTTAAGAATAAAATCAAGCAAAATAAGAAACATAATAATGAACCCAGTACAGTTTGCACACGTTTTAAAGCTGTACTCTTTGCGCCATTGCGACAGTAAAATAAAATACCACACGTATTTAAAAGCTATTTATGTTTTTGGTCTGTTGTCAGTTCATTCTTAAAAGTATTAGTATGCATGTAAGCCTATCTGGATCTTCACTGCATATTTGTATAGGTGGACAAAGTAATCCATATAACAATACCCGTAAAAATATTGAAAATATTGCAGTTTCAGTGGTAAACCGTTCTGTTATTTTATCTTTTAACGTTTTTAAACTTTACATAGTAGTACAGGGCTCGGAATTACAATGGTTCCTTAAAGTTAAGGAAGACTTAAGTATTGATATTTCAACATGCTAAATAAATTGCCTGGATCGATGCAGTACTTGTGGTCAAAGATATCATTGTGATCTACAGAAAAGTGAAACAATTTTGATTTTAATCTTATTTTTCGCATCCTGAAAAATCAATACTTACTCAGTAAGTCTTCCTTAACTTTAAGAAGGCATTGTAATTCCGAGCCCTGGTCCTAATATTCCGGTAACAGCAGCCCAAACCCCTCAATGGCATATTTTTAAACAATATTATTTGAGCTGCGACATGAGATTTCCAACAATGTGGTATGTGCGACCAGCAAAGGCTCAGACCAGATTGCGCATACGCGCAGTCTGATCAGAGCCTTTGCTTGTCGCTTGAGTATTATATGAATATTAAGCTACTGAACGAACATAATTTGGAGTTTCTAAGCTTAAAAGAAGGCTACACAGGCACGTCTGAGTCTATTCATTTCAAAATGCCACATTTTTGGAAATCACATGTCGCGGCTCATTTGTCATTCTATAAGAAGCAATAAAGATGGGTTGTATATCTTTAAGATATTTTTAAAAGTTTCACACCGGATATGCGGCAATCGAAAACGTTAATACTATCGACAAACGTAGATAAAAAATAGTTGGAAACAGGGTTTTCAATTGCCATTTGTCGCCCGATTTTTCGATTGCCATGTGTCGCCCGACTGGCGACAAATGGCAATCAAAATTTCTGTAAAAATCGAATGTTTATTTAGATTTTTATGCAACTGTTTGCAGTACGACTTTAAATTATCTTTAGTTCAATAAATGTACCTGGGTGACGTCCTTTTCAGAAAGAGATGGACAATCGGATTGTAAAGTTTAGAGTTTGGGTACAATATTTTTAATCATATCAAGTTTAGTAGTTTTATAGTTGTGATGTTTGTTCTATTATCTAGAATAGAGGCCCTCCCAGGAGGTACATATTCCCTTGTTCTTCTTAAATATTGACTTGTCTCCATGCTTCATGTTTAATTTATTTCCCTGTTCTCTGACAATATTGTTCCCCTCAGTTTGGCATTTTTCCTTTCCCTAGAATAAAATGGCTTGTACAACTACACTCTTACTCGTGAGAGGGCCTCATTGTTAAGGCATACAGAGAACTCCTCTCTCAATTCCATGATAAAAATGTTCCCTGTTAGCACGTTATTACAGTTCTTTACCCATTACCCGATGATCGGGTGACGTACTTGGAATTTGACAGAGGAGGACTGAACATGGGAGTCGAACACTCGCTATCATTTCATTACATTCTCGTATTGCTCATGATATTTTAATACAAGAGAGTGTGTGAGAGAGAGAGAGAGACAGAGACAGAGACAGAGAGAGACAGAGAAAGATATAGACCGAGAGAAAGACAGAGAAAGAGAGACAGAGAAAAAGAGAAAAGAGAAAGAGCAGGCAGACAAAGAGTGAGTAGAGAAAGAACGAGTAGAGGGAGAGCGAGTAGAGGGAGTGCGAGTAGAGGGAGCGCGAGTAGAGATGGAATGCGAGTAGAGAAGGAGTGCGAGTAGAGGGAGTGAGAGTAGAAAAGGAGTGCGAGTAGAGAAGAAGTGCGAGTAGAGGAGTGCGAGTAGAGAAGGACTGCGAGTAGAGAAGGAGTGCGAGTAGAGAAGAAGAGCGAGTAGAGAAGGAGTGCGAGTAGAGAAGGAATGCAAGCTGAGAAGGAGTGAGACTTGAGAAGGAGTGCGAGTAGAGAAGGAAGGCGGGTAGAGGAGGAGTGCTAGTAGGGAAGGAGTGCGAGTAGAATAAGAGTGTAGAGGAGGAGTGCGAGTAGAGAAAGAGAGAGTAGAGAAGGAGTGCGAGTAGAGAAAGGAGTGCGAGAAGAAAAAGATAGAATGTAGAGAAAGAGAATGTAGAGAAGAAGTGCAAGTAGAGAAGGAGTGGGAGTAGAGAAGGAGTGTGAGTAGAGAAAGAGAGAGAAGAGAAGGAGTGCGAGAAGAGAAGACGTGCAAGCATAGAAGGAGTGCGAGTAGAGAAGGAGTGCGAGTAGGGAAAGAGTGCGAGTAGAGAAGGAGTGCTTGTAGAGAAGGAGTGCGAGTAGGGAAGGAGTGCGAGTAGATAAGAAGTGTGAGTAGAGAAAGAGAGACTAGAGAAGGAGTGCGAGTAGAGAAAGAGAGAGTAGAGAAGGAGTGCGAGTAGAGAAGGAGTGCGAGTAGAGAAAGAGAGAGTAGAGAAGGAGTGCGAGTAGAGAAGGAATGCGAATTTAGAAGGAGTGCGAGTAGAGAAGGAATGCGAACTTAGAAGGAGTGCGAGTAGAGAAGGAGGGAGTAGAGAAGGAATGTGAGTAGAGAAGGAGTGCGAGTAGAGAAGGAGTATGAGTAGAGAAAGAGAGAGTAGAGAAAGAGTGCGAGTAGAGAAGGAATGCGAGAAGAGATGGAGTGCGATTAGAGAAGGAGAGAGTAGAGAGAATGAGTGCTAGTAGAGAAGGAGTGCGAGTAGGGACGGAGTGCGAGTAGGGAAAGAGAGTAGAGAAGGAGTGCGAGTAGAGAAGGAGAGAGCAGAGAAGGAGTGCAAGTAGAGGAGTGTGAGTAGAAAAGGAGTGCGAGTAGAGAAAGAGAGAATAGAGAAGGAGTGTGAGTAGAGAAGGAGAGCGAAGAGAGGAAAAGAGAGTAGAGAGGAGTGCGAGTAGAGAATAAAGTATAGAGAGAGAGAGAGTAGAGAGACAGAGACAGAGTAGATAAAGAGAGAGAGAGACAGAGTAGAGACAGACGTAGAGAGGTAGACAGAGTAGAGAGAGAGCAGAGAGACAGAGACAGAGAGAGAGAGAGAGAGAGACAGACAGACAGACAGGCAGAGTAGAGACAGACGTAGAGAAGAAGACAGGAGTAGAGAGAGACAGAGTGGAGAGACAACAAGAGACAAAGAGAATAGAGAGTGGAGAACGACAAAGAGAATAGAGTAGAGAGAGAGAGAGAGAGAGAGAGGGTAGAGAGTAGATAGGTGAGCGAGTAGAGAGAGAGAGAGAGAGAGAGAGAGAGAGAGAGAGAGAGCGAGTAGATGGGGAAGAGAGATCTGGTTGCTTTGCTTAGTTTGTTTTCCTAGTGCCTCGTGATTGTTGTGTGGCTCTTCCTCATGGTGCCATGGGTTTGTCTGAAGTTTGTGATTGTGAAATTTCCTGACCATTCTCACTTACTATTTTTGTTGTATTTGCTGGGGGTTCGTGTTTAGCACTTCGTGTTAAACGCTTCTATTGTGTCATTTCTAGTTTGGCAATACTCTCACTGAGATAAAGGGAGCTGAATGCTTTGCTTATTGTATTCTGACTTTGTGCGTATTCCTTACTTGTCTGTGTTCCAGTGTCCCTGTCTCTTGGTGCCATGTGTCTGTCTGGGATTGTGGCATTTCCTGGTCATTTGCACTTGTTTTAACCCAAAGGCCGTACTTTAAAGCCCTTTAACTTATGTTGTGTAAATGCGAAAACACCTACATGTAGTTTATGCAATTAGTGAAGACTAATTAGACCATATAGGTGATCGTCTAAACATCTGGTATACTTATTGCTTTGCTACTTGATCTGTCACCTTCACAAAAGGTATGTGCCCATTTCATAGTATAATGCTTTTGCATGTTATGTTACTGCCAGATTGTTTCTTTAATGTGATGCAAAGGGCTAAATAGATATGGTAGGCCAAAACAAACAAAACAAACTAATGCACAAAAACACTCCTTCAATGTTGAACAAAAACTCTAACCGATGGGTTTGTTTAAGCTTGTTTCTCCCTTGATATGTTCCTCGCCAATCGAACCACTTGTTTTTGAAAGTGTTTGAGTGTTACACTTTTGTTTCCGTATGTCATAGCTTGTTTAATGAGCATAATCAATTTGCCCTTCTCCGAAATCAATGTTAACATGCACATGCTTTCCCTCCGACAGCTACCCAACATACCTCCGAACGGAAAGCTACCCATAAACATGATACCACCGTCATAAAATTGCAAATAAATAAGTGTTTTACAAGTATTTTTGAATTGTATTTGACTGATTCATTCCAAAGAGAGGTTATACATTCCAGCGGTGGCTGTGAATCAAGTAAAAATAAAATAAAAGATATGAATATTAACTGATGAATTCGAAATATTGGTCCAAATTACTGCATTTCCGAATTCAAATGCGATTTAAACTCGAACAGATTCACTTCAAAAAGATGTATTGTTTTCAGAGTTATCATCATTCTGTATACTATCGACCTATATGTTGTTCTTATCCCTCAAAGCGAATCTAAATGAAATAAAATCGTCTCAATACATACCATGTCCAACCTCAAAATCCTTTGTTTACCTCCGATAGCCAACACCCTCCGAGATCTAGACATGCGGTTCACCTGGGTGAGAGTGGTCACAACATTATCCATCAATTTCTCAAGGGCAGCTAACTCCATAATAGGTGATGGGATCTTGAAGAAAAAACAAACTCATTCAAGCTTTTATAGTTGTCCTTCTTATCTGCAAGAATGAAGAAGATCAATTCAAAACTGAAAGCACTAGAGTGGTCACAACAGATCTCCCATTATAAGTCTATGGGGATTTTTCCAGACGCTCGAGGGCAGCTAACTCCACAGTCCAAGGTCTGATCTGGTTGAATTTAGAACCCAATCGAGATTTAATGGTTGTCCTTGTTACCTGCAAGAATGAAGAAGATCCAATCAAAAATGAAGGCGCTAGAGTGGTAACACCATTATAATTCAATTTTTAAGATGCCCAAGGGCAGTTAACTCCAAAATAGGCCATGGGATCTTAACCAAATACAAACTCATCCAAGCTTTTATAGTTGTCCTTCTTATCTGCAAGTATGAAGAAGATCCATTCAAAATTGAAAGCACTAGAGAGGTCAGAACATTTCTCCCATTATAAGTCTGTGGGGATTTTTCAGCCGCTCAAGGGCAGGTAACTCATAAGTCCCTGATCGGATCCAGCCAAATTTTGAACCCATCCAAGATTTTATGAGTGTCCTTGTTGCCTGCAAGAATGAAGAAGATTCAATCAAAAATGAAGGAGCTAGAGTGGTCACAACTTATTCATTGATTTTTCAGATGCTCAAGGGCAGCTAACTCCGAAGTCAGTAATGGAATCTTGCCGAAATTCAAACCCATCCAAGCTTTTATGGTTGACCTTGTTACCTGCAAGAATGAAGAAGATCCATTGGAAAATGAAGGTACTTCAGTGGTCACAACGTTTCTCCCATTATAAGTCTATGGGGATTTTATCAAACGCTCATGGGCAGCTAACTCATAAGTCCTTTGTCGGATACTGCCCAATTTCGAACCCATCCAAGATTTTGTGGTTGTCCTCGTTACCTGCAAGAATAAAGAGGAACCAATCAAAAATGAAGGAGTTAGAGTGGTCACAAGGTTTTCCCCATTATAACCCTATGGGAGCTATCTGTTGCCATGAAAACCAAAGTTCTAATCCGATCTGGCCCAAAACCTTATGCAGCCAATCCCCCACCCCAATGATGCTTCTGATGAAATTTGTTTACGATTGGCCAGCTGGTCTCAGAGATATTCATGTTTGAAAGTGTGAACGGACGGACTCAAGGACGCCGGCTGGAGTCCCATACTATAAGCTCACCCTGAGCCTTCGGCTCTGGTGAGCTAAAAACATGCGTGTGCGTACCTCCCTCCTGGTGAAAACCATGCGTCCCAGGCAAAATTTTGTGTCCCAATATGCGTAATTCTGAGTTTCCGAGAGCTCTGATTGAGATCAAATATCAAGCGTCTTCTGATTCGAAATGGATGAAAACCCAAGGGTTACTGGTTAAAACGTACCGTACAGGCAAAAACATACCCGTAATTGGTACATACTAATTTCAAACTCTAGCCGTATTGGGCGAAAACGGACCCATAATGTACGTCTGTATGGACCCTATCTGGAGCGCTGCTTTTCTTTCTTTCTCTATATACTGCCAGACCCTCTTTCGAGTATTATCGGCAGGTGTACGTTTGTACACTCCGGGTTGCAGGATGAAAGCATACAAGTAACCATATCGAAATTACCTTAGGGTTCTTTAACCTGCACAGGGGGTGACTTTCCCTGCACAGGGGACATCCAGTTAACGTCCCGATCCGAAGGACGATGCACTTATCTAGTGTCATCCCTGCAAATGACACTAGAGAAAGCGTGTTCAGACACCGAAATTTTCCTCGCTGCGAGCGGAGATCAAACCTGGGACCTCTAACACCAGAGGCAAGTGCCTAACCACTGAGCTACCACGCTTTCATAAGCTAGTGCTGACTGCTTAGCCCATCCAAACCAGAGAGGGGGAGCTCAGTGGTTTTGATTCGAGGTTGTGGGGTTTTAGGTTCACACCTCACCAGTGGCACTGTGTTGTGTCCTTGAGCAAGACACATTAATCCCTGCTTAATTTAGTACTGGTTCAACCCAGGAAGACCAGTCTCATCACAACTGAAAATTGTTGACTGGGACTTAATCAATCAAATCAAACAAACAAAACCAAAAGGGGATAAGTTGAATCAACTTACACCCCCTACTATCACAGAATATATTGTTCCCTTTGGTGAAATTGCGGATGAACCATTTTAAAAAGCTTAACTTGTTTGCATTTTGCAATTGACCCGACTTTGAACAGTCAGGAATAAAGCCTTAGGCGATTTGCTTTTGGATCTTTTCGATTTACGTGTCATGCAAACTTTACTTTAGAGCTTACATTCAGTAGATTTAGTTAAAACCCATGTAAAATGGTTTTTAACTCTTTCCTAACTCGGCGAAAATTCCCGTGACAGGAACGTGAATCTTGATCACCTGGGGCAGACTTGATTTAGCTGTTCCCTTTACTCCTTCCACTCCGAACAGGCAGAACAGAAATCAAGTATGCTGGAACATCTGTGCTGGCGTACGCCGGAGTACTCCGTATTCCGAGGTGGTGTAGACAGAACAGTCACGTGACCTGTTCCAAAACAAGATGGCGGAGCACTGTTAGCATGTGTGGAAATATATGCATCGCTTGATTTATTCCGGAGTACTCCAAAGTGCCCAGTTTTACTTGTTTAAGTGGCTGTTCTGGCGTACGCGGAGTACTCTAAAAATTGCTAAATCAAGTCCGCCCCTGAATGATTTCATCAAAGCGTCTGATAGACTTTAGGTCGGGTCTGAAAGTCCCTGCCGAGCCGAGCTGCCGAGCCACATGGTTTATTTTTCAATATCATCTTCTTTGGAGATTTTTCAAAAATAAATATTATCTAAGATCATCACATAGACTAAAGGCAATAAGTGTAAGATTAATAATAATAGTTAACAGTTATAATTTGATTTTAATTGCCATTTCATTAAGGTTAATCAAAATGTCTATAAATAGACCCAGATGTGGCCTTTGGGAAAATGACGATTTTCTTGAAATTAACGCATTTTTAATCAAGATTCCTTAAACCTTTTTCTTCAATTATCTTTATTTTTCAGAATGTTTGCCAAACTCACTTGTGGACCTCTCAAATTTCCAATAAAAATCAACCGAAACCTTGGTTCACTTGGCTGTGACTTTCAGACCCCCTGCGAGCAATAAAATGGCAATAAAATTAAAATTATTGCTATTTACTATTATTATTATTATTGTTCCACTTATCGATTTTAGTCTATGTGATGATATTAAATAAAAAATTATTTATGAAAAATCTTCACCGAGGATGAATTTGAAAAAATAAACTATGTAGGTCGGCAGCTCGGCTCGGCAGGGGCTTTCAGACCCGATCTAGACTTTATGGGTTTAGCTAAACGCGAACGAGAAAATGGTCCAACAAATTACCGAAATCTAACATACAAGAAGATACAAGAATCTTTATTTTACGTCGGATACATTTAAACAGATAACATTAGCTATTAAAGCTATTTTCCGACAAACATATAATAAAGCTAATATTCAACAAGTAAAATAAGCTGTAAAAGAAAAACATTTTAGATAAAACAGCAGCAGAAAGATTCTTGCTGTTAAAACACTGAAAAAGGATTCTTATATCACTGGGCATTATCACTAAAACTTTATCACAGTCGGATATTTACAAGCAACACAGGGAATTCGATATTTACATATGGTTAAGATGATCCTTTAAGAATAGTCCAGATAAAATACTTAAAAATGAATAAATAAATAAATAAAAGAGACAAATAGTGTGGACCCAGGTCGGCTGCTCCCTTCTGAAACAGGCCGCTCTGTTTCCCCACTCTTTGTCAATGCGGTACCCTTACATTTTTCAAAAGGCAACCCGACCTGTAGGTAAAAGTCCCAACAAAGACCGTCTGCACCAGACGATCCCCGCCGTGACCGGCACCCACAGATCAGATTATAATTTACTATGAGCTCCTTCGGATGGCCTATCCAACCTCCAGGTTTTCATAGCCGAGCCTCCATTGGGGCATTTTCATGTCAATTTCTAATGTTGCATTAAAGATTCCTGAAAACAAGCCTTCTACCATTCTACCTTCTAACATTCACTTAATAGGCGGCGCACAGGGACCCGCCCAGTCTTGACAGTATGCCACAAATAATTTTTAGCCTAAATGGCATATTGTTAAGCTTAACTGGACCCTGCGACACAGGAAATTTTAAGCAGTTTATGGTGTTAGTACACAATTACAGTCATCCGGTAGACTGGTTCTCTCCCTTTAATAGCTTGTCAGCATATTAAGACAGGTAACTACTATACGCCATTGCAACTACGTGTAGCATACACACTGACGTCATGAGTGACGTGGTATTGGAAAATACCCTTGACATAAAGTGTGTTTTTAAAGAAGCCGTTTTATTAAGTTTATTTTGTTCTGGGAGTTTATATATTTTTTCGTTTACTTAATTATCAAATTATAGCAACTGAAAAAATCTGAAGTATGTGTTGAAAAATCTTTTCTGGAGCATGCGCAGTCGGATGAGTAGGATTCTCTACTTGCAATTAAATACACGTTACCTGACCCTTGATGGGTAGATCTAGGGGAGGGAACCAGACTAATCATCCGGTTTGGTAGCCCACGAAAATAGTACCTTTAGAAATTAAGCACTTTCCGAGAGCGGTACCACGTTGCTAAGAAGAGTGGCATTGCAAATGCTTCTCTGTCTTTGTTTTAGGTAAACAGCACCTGTAGTGACCAAATCCCATGAAGGAGTAGGACCAAATTACTTCGGAGCAAATCTTTGTTTTCGCCAATCTCTCATCAAATATACGGTTGCTTGCTCAGCATCATTCTCTTCAGCTAACACGTCCAAGTGATTATTCCCCACCAGACCCGACTTTATATAGTATACAGTTATTTCATGCCTGTTTGATGAATAGTCAGCGTGCACTCCAGGGTGGTACTCTGATATTTTCATGCATACGTAGCCTAGACTCGGGTCATTTTTTGGGGGTTCAAAATTTTGAATTTCAATATTTTTGGGGGTTTTCAGAAAAATAAATATTTTTTGGGGTATGAAAATTTTGTGGATATTTTTTTGGGGTCATCACAAAATTGGACTATATTTAGGGGTCATTTCTAATTTTCTATGCATTTTAGGGTCTTTTCTTAAGGTCAAGGTACAGAATAGGGGATAGTTTTTAGGGTTGCTAAAATTTCAAATATTTTTCTATTATTTGAAATGCTTGAAATTCCTGAATTTTTTGGAGTGAACGGTAGATGCTGGGCCCGAGCCTACGTATGATGAAAAAATGAGAGTACCCCCCCCCCCCACCCCTGGGGCGTGCACATGCTAATCAGTCATTTTTGGTTACTTTCTGGTTTGATTTCATTTGCGTCACTGTGGCATGCAGGTTCGCCGGCTAATAAGACAACATTCATCAAAATATGTGAAACATTAGACTTGCCCAAGTCCCTACATTTTAGAATTAATTTGAGATTAACAGTCTCTTTAATTGTTTAATAAAGCAAAAGTCCCTTTAACCTAGACTTCAAAATGTAGGTTCATTTCATTCAGTTTTCGAACATTGTATTAAAGGGAATAAAAAAAAAGCTTATGAAAAAGGGCTAAAAGCCGGGGCTAAAAGACGACTTTGGAAAGTCTAGTGAAACTTTTGAGAATATAGTAATTGAATAAAAGAACACATGAAATTCAAGCAAAATGCGTGTTTTAATATTCTGCTGAGGTCATGTCAGGGATGTGAGTTATCATAACGACACAAATTAAGTTTACCACTTTTTGAAATTTGCTCCGTTTGAATCATTTGGTGATAAGGAGAAAATAGTTTCATAACCAAATTTTCATAATAGGAATGTGCTTGACATGGGGATCGATTTCAGTACCGATTGCACCCCAATTGGCACTGCTACCGACCTAGTTACTTTGCCCTGTCCAACCAAACAAAATGGAAACTTACAAAGGCTTGATCAAGTTAGTAATGGTCTTTGATAGTGAAGACCAACTTTCATTCATTTTTTATGAATGGTTCTTCCACTAAAACATATGTATAAAACGGGGAATGATATTCCAAATTACAGGATAAGAAGACGAGTGACCTTCTTTAAATATATTTAGGTGGTTAATGACCCGCATGTGTGTGTGTGTGTGTGTGTGTGTGTGTGTGTGTGTGTGTGTGTGTGTGTGGTCAAACAATTATTGGCTGACATGCTGGAAGGAAAAGGATTATGCATACCATTTCAGCAAGGTATTCCAAATTACAGGATAAGAAGACGAGTGACTTCCTTTAAATATACTTAGGTGGATAATGACCCATGTGTGTGTGTGTGTGTGTGTGTGTGTGTGTGTGTGTGTGTGTGTGTGTGTGTGTGGTCAAACAATGATAGACTGACATGCTGGAAGGAAAAGGATTATGCATACCATTTCAGCAAGGTATTTCATTCTGCCAGCTGAATTAAAATGGGGACCAGCAAACGGCGTAGTACATTGTATACTCGGGAGCGCAGTGGCTCAGTGGTAGAGTGCTTGACTCGAGACCGAAGGGGCGCGGGTTCGAGCCTCACCGGCGTCACTGCGTTGTGGTCCTTGAGCAAGACACATTTATCCTAGCTTAGTACTGGTTCAACCCAGGACGACACGTCCCTTTATAATTGAAAGATTGTTGATAGGACGTAAAGAATCAAATCAAACAAACAAAAACATTGTATACTCAACTCCAAAAGAAACCCATCAGTCACATTTTCAAAAATGACTCGTTTTTCACTTGAGAATGAAAATCTCGTTCTCATCTAAATCAGTTCACTTGAGTTAAATTCGTCCAAAAACAGCAATGACACTCTCCTGCAGCAAAACTGTCTCATAACGAGGTCGAACTAAAAACATGTGACGCCGCACAACGTTCTTGGGAATCCACGCCCATTCTTAATGGAGAGCAACCTGAAGCTGTCGAAGATACTGAAGTAGCACTGAAGGATCTCGGATGAGTCGTCAGAGCTTATCCAACAACTGCTCTATCGTATTGAGATCAAGGCTTACTAAGCTTACGCGGTTTGTTTTGGCTTATGTACACACTTGATTGCCTCATCAAAGAGGGACATACCGGTTATTGGACGAAGTGAACTGATTAAGACTAGAACTCGAGTAAAAACCAAATGTTTGAAACTTGTCATTTTTAGAAATGACCCCCTGTCTATACACTGGTGTACAGCATGAATGGGTTTAAGTAAAACTGTAAAATTATTCAATAGTTTGATGCATAATTAATTGTTAAAGAATATGGTATAAAATATATTTTGATTTCTTATTTATTTTACCGTAATTGTCCTAAAAAGTGGCTGATGGGTTTCTTTTGTAGTTGAGTATATATACTTTCGCCAAGAAGTCCTTTTTTCCTTTTCTATCACAAGCTTGACTATCCAACTGTTACAACCTTCCAATGCTATGAGATCAGAGGATGACTCGTGTAAAGATAAAGTGAAAGAAATGTACCCCAGATCAAAATTCTATCACTTAAAAGTCGAAAATTAAAAAAACCCCAGATCAGTACTCGAATTTATTCCTAAATGCTTACATTAATCGCCATGTACATGCCAAATACTTAAAAAAGGATTGAATTCTATAGTCCCTTCGGTATACGGCATGTTTTTCTATATTGTATTAATTCAAACAAAAATGAAAATACCTACCACATCCGCTATTTAATGACAGGGCGCCACCATTTTATTCCATAAAACAGGTATATGAAGTACTGCATATGCACTATGCATAAATACCAGCAAAGCTATGTTTACCTTTATCAGTGTAGACAAGCGCACCAGAGGTCAACAAAGGCTCTACCGCCCAGCTGCCACAGTAACAGTATATAAGAAAGAAGGCAAAGATCAGAAGTCGATAAAACCAAGTGCCAACTGGTAAAGGACACTGTATGGGAAAGTGACAATACACAAGAAAACATCACACACAAGAAAGCTTAGAGGTCATCCCGTTTCCAACAAGTGACCACAAGGCTGCAAGAAACAAACACAAATAACTAAAAAATATCTACAAAAGAAACATCGCATTGAACTTCTTTCCAAGGATCATCAGAGAGTGTAACCTACTGCCTACCAGTGTCACGGATGCTGCCACCCTGGAGGAAATCCGAGTCAGTCTACATGTTGGTGCTGTCCTACCGACCCTGCAGCCATAAACTACTACAACACATGTTTACTGTTTTAATTGTACATCAGACGTTTTTAATCTTAGAAGGAAGTGTGTGTCTCTTTCCCTCTTGACTGGTCAAAAGAGCATTCTGAGAAGAATCCTGACCATTTTGTGGAAGATATCTAATGGATGCTCCATAATTTAACATTAACCCTTAAAGCGCCAATCACGACTGCAGCAGACGACAAATTTTGAGACATCTTTCCCAATTTTCGACGAAAATAAGGTATGATATTACAAAATTTTTAATTGTCGTATGCTGCAAATTATAGGTGGCGCTTTAAGAGTTAATATATTGTGACAGACTGCATGCTTGGTGGTCAACCAAATCACGGTTGGCAACTTTGCTTTCTTCTTGCGCGCTGACGGGTTGGTCCATCTTAAAAAGATTTATCTGTATATGATAGGGTTGGGGCCTGGTGTCGTATCATTGGCCAGGCCCACCGAGGTTTAACTGTTGGATTTCCTTTGCTCAGGTATTCAGTTGAATGTACTGTCGAGTCCTTATCTTCGTTTTATCTCCTTTTTATATCTTGATTTGTATGTACCAGGAGATGGTGCATCGATCAATTAGGGATCTTTCATGCGTACCAAACATCTATGTGTTTAGATCCACATCAGAATTGAGGATGTGGTTGGTACCGTTAAACATGTTCCTTGCAGCCTGGGAAAGGGCTTATCTCTTGGCTCTCTCGTGTGTGATGTTTCCTTGTGTTTTTTCACTTTCCCATATAAAGTCTAGGGTCAGGTGTGATACTTGATTGTATCAATTACTGATCTTTGCCTTCTTCTTTACTTCATCTGGTATGTGGTTGCTATGAAAAATATGCTTGAATATGGCAGTACAATGTGAGCGCCATATTCATTTGGTCAAACATATCTAGCAAGTTCAATGGCTTCAAATGAACTTGAAATCAAATTTGACTTCTCAGTAAAGTAGGTCAAGGTCATCCTTTGATAATTTTTAGACCAAACTTAGAAGGGAATACATCCCCAAAGCAACACACCAAGGCCTAGGGTCATCAATTTGGTTCAAAAGATTTTTATAGTTTTTATACACTGAACAAAATTTCTAATTGGTTACTTTCTAAACTCATTATTTCTGACCAAGGGCTAATAACATTGAAATGAAATTTCGCCTAAATATGTGCAGTTTAATGGGCAAAAGTTTAGTGGTCTTTCAGACAAGTTGTCTTTCAATCCACAGTTTTTTTGTTAAACATGCAAAAATACGCTTTTTTGAAGAAAATGTTTTTAAGTGAAATTTTATATCAAATTAAAGTGCAGTTGGCTCGTAATAAACTGTACTAGCTTACTTCAAAAACACAAAACACTTGATGTTCTGACTAAAGTAGATTTTTTGTGCATTTTTTAAAATATCACATTTTTAGAGATTTTAAAATTCGTCATTATTATTCAGTAGCTCGTGCAAAATTGTTGTATGCATTTTATTGTATCTGAACATGAATGGCCTAACAGAATAGAACGTGATTCGTCCATTTATTGATGACAAACATTTCACTGCTGGTGTGCACTTCCGGTTTGAATGTAAAACTTAAAAAAATCAATTTGACCTCACTTTGCATTTTTTTTTTCATTTTCCAAATTAGAAAAGTGACGTCTAGTAGTAATGAATAAACGCTGAAAATTTCAATGCAGTGTTGCAGATAATAAAGCGTAAAGAACAGTGCAAACTTCCTATGTAAATTCCATGCATAAAGCTGAATTTCTACGATTTAGCTGCTGGTAGTGTTTGTCTTCATGCTATTACGTAACAGAAACGAGGAGTCCGAGTGAAGCAACACATTTGAAACTTGTTCGTCTTAAATCACGGCAGCCAGTAACATCTTCAAACTAACAAAAATACAAATGGAATATTCTATATTGTAGAAAAAAATGTGACTTTTTGAAATGAGGGTACCTTTACTCTAGCATCGTTTTTGCAAGAAGTACCAGTCATTTTTAAATGAAATGACCAGAAAAGTCTCGGCAAAACCTTGGTTAATTTATAGAAGCATGGATTTTCTATAACCGAATCTTACTTTCAAAACAAGCCACAAATGTAAAGTGACCAATTAGAAATTTTGCTCAAAAGAAACGCCGCATATAAAGATAAAATATTGCGCGTTAAATGAGAGTTACAAAATTTCATCTGCTATCTATGTTTCGCTGCTATTCCTGCCACACATTATTCCAATTGTTTCATTGAGCTCAGTCAACCCGAACCAGTGTACTTGCTGTCTATTTATTTTCAAGTTTTTCACGTGCACATTCACATTATTTAGCTTTACACATGTAATAACTACTGAAATCACTAATCTAATATCCAATTAGCTTGAAAACATTTTAAAACTTTAAAATTAAAAGTTACACATTGCTGATTTACGATGCCAAAACGGACACATGTTGAACGCGAAAAGGGGATAAGAATGTAACAAGCTAAGGTGACACCATCGGTGATAGCCCAACAATTTCGATGCCATGCAAGGATGATTGAACGTCTTAGGAAACCTTTCTGACAAATTGGAACAATGTCAAACCGTGCGCATTCATGGCATCATCGCCTTATGATGCGATATTAAGATCGATAAAAACATAGTTTAAACTGCTGAATCAATTTCGTCCGGTGACAATGATAGCCAGGACAACCCCAGAAACTCATAATCAAAGCATCAGCACTCAAACTGTGACAAATCGTTTGGGAGAGATAGGAGAAATCCCCCATATAGAATGTGTGTTTTATATGCGGCGTCTCTTTTTTGGTCTAGTATGATGGTCGTGTGATCTGGGTCATTTGAACACTCTTTTGTTCCCCTACCCTAAGGAGTCATCATATAAAATTTGAGTGGAGATGTTCAAACTGCTGATGACTTTGGACAGATGAGGGAGCAGTTGGAATACTTTTAGCTCACACATGAGCCTTTGGGTCAGGTGAACTAATAAACCTAGATACTAGGGAACCTACATTCCAACTGTATCCTGAGGGTATGATAGTCATGATAATGCTCATAATTCTAATTTTCAGTTTTAAGACTGTAAGATATCAACTTATAAATTGCTTCATAACCCCGAAAAGCTGAAGCAAATGACATCTATAATATTTCTGCAGAGACTAATATATTGAATGTATGTGTAAAGATAATTCTGAAGCATTTAGGACAAACACAGGGGCGGATCCAAGATTTATGGAAAGGGGGTTCATATGTAAGAAGGTATCTGTTTAGGGAAGGCTCACTATGCTGACTTTTATCACATTTTTCATAAATATCCCATGAAATGAATAATTTGTATCACTGAGACCAATTTATTTAATTTTCATAGGATATTTAAAAACAGGGGTGGGGGGGGGGGGGGTTGGGGTGTGGTTCACGTGAAAGTAAGTAAGGATGCAAAGATCAGGAATCAACACAATCAAGTACCACACCCCCTGAACCTCCTTTGGATCCACCACTTAAACAGCAAAGTAATTCATTAATTTCCTCTAGAAATGAAAATACAGGAAAATGAAATTTGATAAATAACCCCAGCTAAATGGAGATGATGGGATAAGTTCATGGGTGAAAGTTCTAAATTTCCATAATCCTGAACTTTTTTCAACTTGCCTGTCTACAAAAATTAAACTTTAAATGGTTAGTTTGTTTGATTCTTTACGTCCCATCAACAATCTTTCAGTTAAACAGGGACGGATCTTCCTGGGTTGAACCAGTACTAAGCTAGGATAAATGTGTCTTGCTCAAGGACCACAACGCAGTGACGCCGGTGAGGCTCGAACACACAGCCCCTCCGTCTCGAGTCAAGCACTCTACCACTGAGCCACTGCGCTCCCTATTTCAAATGGTTAATATATCTGTAGATAAACAGAAAATAAATCAAAGAAGAAATTATAATCTGCCTTATTTGGAAAATCAACCTCAAAAGCCTGTATTCAGGAATAATCCTGAAAAATCTTTGGCCCTCTTGAAAACTGCCTGATATCTCTATGAATCTTTGCTATTGACCAAGAGGATTTTGTTTGTTTGTTTGATTTGATTCTTTACGTCCCATCAACAATCTTTCAGTTATATAGGGACGGGTCTTCCTGGGTTGAACCAGTACTAAGCTAGGATTAATGTTCTTGCTCAAGGACACAACGCAGTGACACCGGTGAGGCTCGAACCCGCGGCCCTTCGGTCTCGAGTCAAGCACTCTACCACTGAGCCACTGCGCTCCCTATTGACCAAGAGGAACCTGCAGCAGTTGCAGCACAGGGGTCAGACAGATCTTCAG
>OZ026515.1:86569335-86625403 GCA_964019695.1 Loripinus fragilis
ATTTCGTTATCACTTTCCTGAGTTTACCCTTTGTATAATGGAAGCCCTTAAAAGGAGTATTTTGGCAAACAGTGAAGACCCAGATGTGTGCCACAACAATGCCGCATTTCATCAGGGCCTGAACTGTTTGTTTAGAAAAATATAATCTTCAGGGACTGGAGTACAATGAGAATTATTTGGAAATTTCTACCTGTGACCCCTTGAAATACATAATGGAAAATCCAACCCTTATTGTAGCTATCTGTCTGGAATACTTCATCGGAATACAAAGGGTAAACACATCACATTAAAACCTGTCTTAAGCGGCCACTCAAAAAGAAGACCGAAATATGGTTTTCAAGACCGGTTATTGCTTAATGCAGGTCAAAAGTATTGCAGCATTCTGCAATACTTTCGACCTTCAATCAGCTACCATTTGTCATTAAGACCGTTTTTTTTTTCTATTTTTGAGTGGCTGTTTTAGACAGGTTTTACTGTAGTAGCTCTTCTGTGAGAAGCATTGTACTCACATTGTATACATTTATCCCTTTATACACTAATGGATTCTTCCTTCTGGTTTGATACAAAAACTTTGGAATGTCCCATTGTATATATTGAGGGGTGACATGTTATAATTTCCTAATGAAATTGTATGATTGTTTTTGTCTAAGCAAACAGTTTTGTTTGTTTGCTTGATTTGATTCTTTATGTCCCATCAACAATCTTTTAGTTATAAAGGGATGGGTCTTCCTGGGTTGAACCAGTACTAAGCTAGGGTTAATGTGTCTTGCTCAGGGACACAACACAGTGATGTAGGTGAGGCACGAACCCGGGGCCTCTCAATCTCGAGTCAAGCACTCTATCACTGAGCCACTAAGCTCACTCTAAGCAAACAGTGCAAACCCTGATAAAAATCCTGAATTATGTGGCATTTCAACTGGGTCTCCAATGTTTGCCAAAGTACCCCTTTTGGAGTCACTAGTATATGAAAGATTAAAAAGTATATGAATATAACACTACTATCAAAAAAGGAAACAAATATATTAATAAGATGAAGAAACTTAATTAACCCTTTAGAGACTGGAAACCCCTAAATGGGGAATTTGGCAAACAGTGAAGAACAAGATGAAATGCCACATTATGTGGCATTTCATCAGGGTTTGCACTGTTTGCCAAGACAAAATCAATCTTCAGAGAAAGAAATACAATTTTTCAAACTATAACCTGTGACCCCTCAGTGTATACAATGGACCATCCCAAGCTAATAGCATGCAGCACAGCTTTTCACACAATAATTTATAATGTAGCATATTTTTATTTTCATGATCTTATTTTTAACATTTAAGTAAACAAATGGAACTAAACATGAAACATGAAAAAAGTTTTAATGATATTTTCAATAACAGACATATTAATTCACATGTCCTTAAAGTCACTTTCAAATTCATATCGAACTGGTCAAAATAAATTAGCCCTTATCCCGCCAATGATTTTCCTGAAAATGTCTGCTTTATAAACTGCTGCTTACATTCCAATGCACTTCAGAATACATTCTAATGCACTTGTAAATGCAACGCGCGTCTGATTAGATAACGTCATTAATTTGCAAAAGTATATCCTGCGAAATACTGTCACAAACCTGATGTCATAACATAACGGCGCTTTTCATTTGTTGACAAGTAAATATATGCAGCTGGCAAGCCGTTTTATGCAGCTGGCAGCCGCTGGAAGTATAGGGGCAACAAAGTACATTTCACTGTCCTTTTGAAGGAAAAATGTTATAGTTCATTAGAATGGGGATAAACATATTCAAAATTTTCATTTGGGGAGGTATGTCATCAGATATACGTTCAGAAATCATGTTATACGGCTCCTCTTACGTGTCACTGTAAAACTAAATACGACGATATACCTCCCCAAATGCAAATTTTGATACAGTTATCCCCTAATTGTACTTATATCCATGGAAGCAAACACTATGAACCCTGCTCAGACTGCTCCTAAAGGGAGCAGTCTGATCTGGGTTCATGGTGTTTGCAATATAAGCATCCAAAGTGTACGAACACGTAAGCTAGTTGACGATAAATGTTGTGAATGGCGGTAAAAGAGTATACAGTAAAATCTGTGTAAAATGGCCACTCCCAAAGAGACCAAAAATTAGTTGTCAAGACCAATGATTGCTTAATGCAGGTCTAAAGTAATGCAGAATGCTCCAAAGTGGAGCATTCTGCAATACTTTTGACCTTCATTAAGCTACCATTTTTCATTAAGATCTTTGTTTTGTCTATATTTGAGTGGCCATTTCACACAGGTTTTACTGTATAAACAATGTAAGTTCTCTGTATTTCTGAACCATAATGACCAGCATTATTACTATACTGCTCAATAAAAGTTTAGCACGGATTTAAATATCATATCCAGGTTTGAATGAATATGAAATATTTTATTTGGTGTTAATCAACAAGTATGGGGATCTTATAATTAATGTTTTTTCGTAACCTCCAGACAAAACATAATCTGGTTAGGCGTCAGTGGATTGACGTTACTTTTTATGCTATGCGCATGAAAAGGATACAAGCCCACATCCAAAATTAAAACTTTCAATTCTAACGTAAAGCAAAAGCTTCTTAATGGTGAAAAACGTTGAAAACGTCAGAGAATGGCACCCGTTTATGCCATATTTCTGTGTACCATAATGACGTTAAAATGCTCTATTTCCATTTTTTGATTTTTAAGCGAACTGAATTAAGCGTTAATGTAATCATTTTGATGCTAGTGTGGCACAAGTACCCTGAACACTTCTCTTAGTCATTCATTTGAAAACGTCTTCTATGGATAACGTTACCGCCTACATTTAGCCTATAATTAAGATTAACGTCACTTTGCATGAATCAAATACGCAGGGACAAACTTTTATAAACTTGCCTTACCCTTAATTGTCTTTCTCATGGCACCCTCTTAAACACGAAAACCCTTTCAATTAAGCATGTCTACGCAACGAAAAAAGTACTGTTTTTGCCTTGCAATAAATTGTTAACTCAGAAACTTCTTAAAGAAGGCTATCGGTATCATAAACTTCGCAAAACATTTTCTAAATTTTATAGACGATACTATGATTTGATTTCTAAATTCCAAGTTGGACTTAAATCTCTCTTGCGCCAAGGACTTTCGGAACCTGATTTCTATGGTGACTTGGTGTATAAATTGAAGAAGATTGTTGGCTCTAATAATTTTTCAGCGCAGTTCATTAAAATAATTTCTCATTATAAAAAGATTGGCTATAACATTAATGTATTGCAACAGACTGCATGCTTGGTAGTCAACCCAATCACGGTTGGCAACTTTGCTTTCCTCTTTAATTGCACGCCGGTGGGTCGGACTTCAGACTCTATGATGGTTCCGACTTAAAGACTTATCTATTGATGAGATGGTAGGGGCCTGATGCTTTGGCTGTTTGTCGGGCCCACCGGGGTTTACCTGTTGGATTTCTTTTGCTCCGGTATTCAGTTTAATTTACTGTTGAGTCCTTATCCTTGCTTTATCTCCTTGTTATATCTTGATTTATATGTTTTAGGAGATGATGCATTGATAAGTTAGGGGTCTTTCATGCAAACCAAATATCTATGTGTCTTGATCCACATCTGAATTAAGGGTGAGGTTGGCGCCGTTAAACCGGTTTAAGCCCTCCAGTAAAATATTTTACTGACCGTTCCAAGGCGGTACTTCTTTTGTGGATCTTTTGTGTTTTTGTTCTGTCTTGTGTTTGCTATGTCTTTGTGTGCGTCTGTTTATATGTGCTTTGTGGTCACCTGCTGGGAAAGGGCTGACCTCTTGGCTCTCGTTTGTAGTGTCTTCTGTGATTTTGTCACTTTCCCATTGGTATCCTGGGTCAGGTGTGGCACTTGATTGTATCGATTCCTGATCTTTGCACACTTACTTACTTTGAAAACGCCATTATAAAACAACGTTATTAGTTTCTGAGACTCAACGTTTGCTTCAAAGGCTCAATTGAGACGACCTTAATTTTTTTTCGGAATGGCTGTTTCGACCTTATTGGAAGACAAGAGACTTTATAAACCGATGCTGTATCAATTTTGTATTGCGAGTAATGCAGGTGAAACATGTTTTTGACCCCTTCCTTGTTTAACGCAACGAACAATGCAGTAGAAATCAAATTAGATTACTCCAATTGCTTTCATCAACTTAAACACATATTAAACCATCGTTTCAGAAGAAGTTTTATAACTTTAAATAATTTGTTCACACATAAAATTAATCTTTATGTATCAGTGCTAAACTTTTGTTGAGCAGTATAGTTCAACTGTACAACCTCAACAAGTCTGACTGCCTGAATGCTGATCTGTCTACCACAACTCATAAATAAATACACAAGGAGTTAAGCCTTCGTCTGTCATCTCTGTATAGTCTTTAACTGGTCCTGTATATCTTCAATACTTGACATGCTGAAAAAAAAATACAAATGTGTAAGAATTAAGTCAAGAAACAAACAAGAGAGCCAAGTGGCTCTGAATTGCTCATCTGAAAATTATTGTTTTTTGTATATAGGTATCTGTTGAAAACTGGCAACACCCTTTGGTGACATATTTTAGACAAATCAAATTGAAATAAGCTATATTTGTAGAAGGTCACCAAACCAGATAATTTTGAATTCTAATCAAATATTTCAGAATAGGAGATTGGCCGTGACCCAAAATGGTGACACCAAATGAGCATGAAAAATCAGAAAGCCATGAAATGTGTACTGTACTGCTATATCAATTTATCAGCTACCTCTCATATTAACTGCCGCGTTGCACGTTGCCTGATAAACTTTGTCTATCTCACGGCATGTGCCTTTATCAGGTCATGATGATGCTGCCCTTTTTGAATGACGTCGCTAATGACACTGAATCAACACAAAAATCGAAAATTACGTCATAGTCGCTACTCCCTAGTTTGAAAAGTGAAACAATGGGTAAACTGATAAATAGAATACCAGGTTCGCTTCTTTTGATATCAAGTTTACCAGGCTCTGCTTTGAGAACCCATGTTGAATCGCTCAGCAAGCCTCATGATGTCAGCAAGCGTTCTCAAAGCCTTGCCTGGTAAACTTGATATCAAAAGACACTCACCTAGTATTCTCTATATATTATATGTTGGTGTTAAAGCAGCAAACAAAGCAACAGCTTATATGTAATTCTTAGTTAAAACAAGTTTTGGGTGCTCAAAAGAACCGTCTCATTGAGATGGTTCCTTTGAGTACTCACAACCTATATTTTAGCGACAAGTTAGAATCAAACTTTCTTGTCTGAAGGCTTGCCACAGATGACATTCACAACATCAGGAACTTTTGAAATTTAGTGAACAAAAACTTTTAACTTGTTTTGATAACAATTATACTTATTAAAATATTACTTATTTAAAATTACATGATGCTTCATTGAATTATATTTTCAATATCAAGCTTATGAGCAGCCTCCAGATAAGTGTGCGGAATCAAAAATTAATTTTGTTATTTCTCAACCAAAATATATGTTTTAGGTACTCAATAGAACCATCTTGATGAGATGGTTCTATTGAGCACCCAAAACATATGTTCAAATTAATGAATAGTAATACAATCATGATTTCAGGCATAAAAAGGTCGCTTATCTACACCTATGTTGTGAGTATGCTACCTCACATGCCTGACGAAAGCTAGACTAGATTTCTAGTAGTGCTTGGCCTTAACCTTCATCAACTTCCAAACTTTTGTATGTGCTAGTAGATAAATCTCTGACAAGACTGTACAGATGCGCAGGCTCATTGGAGCCTTCACCTTTGCATGCTAATCTGAGCCTTCTCTTAACGCATATACAAACAAGGGGACATGATTATGGACACCTAATGCATAATCTCACAAAGACAAAAATGAACAAAGGGCAATAATATTGTGACCAAGTTTCATAAAGTTATAATCAAAATTACTGAACTTAGAGACCTGTTACGGTGTTACCTCACATGCCTGAGCAAAGTTAGACAATATTTCTAGTAGTGATTGGCCTTAACCTTCATCTACTTCCAAACTTTTGTATCAGTGAGCGGATAGATCTCTGATGAGACTCTACAGATATGCAGGCTCATCCGAGCCTTCATCTTTGCATGCTAATCTGAGCCTTCTCTTAATGCCTATACAAACAAGGGGACATGGACACCCCATGCATATTCTCACAAACAAAGCCAAAATTGAACAAAGGGCAATAACATTGTGACCAAGTTTCATAAAGTTATAATCAAAATTACTGAACTTAGAGGCCTGCTACCTCACATGCCTGAGCAAAGTTAGACAATATTTCTAGTAGTACTTGGCCTTAACCTTTATCTACTTCCAAACTTTTGTATGTGCGAGTAGATAAATCTCTGACAAGACTGTACAGTTGTGCAGGCTCATCCAAGCCCTAATCTGAGCCTTCTCTTTACCCTTTGCTCCATAGGCCATTTTTAGATCATGACATCATTTTCTATTTTTAGACAACATTGAAAAAATTCCAGAAAAATTTAAGTTAAGTTTTGAATACTTTTTAAAATATTATGGAAAATGGAGCATTTGCTCCAAAAGAGCATGTTCCATTTTCCATAATATTTTCAAATACAAGTACATGATATTTTAAAGGCGTCAAAAGGCGTTATAATGGAGTAAAGGGTTGATCCATATACAAAAAAGGAGACACGGACACCCCATGCATAATCTCACAAACAAAGCCAAAAATGAACAAAGGGCAATAACACTGTGACTAAGTTTCATGAAGTTATTATCAAAATTACTGAATTTAGAGGCAGAGCCGCTGTCATGGTACAGGCATAAAAATACCTGAATCTCTTGAGATAACTCATTTATGTTCATGTGCAAAGGGCAATAACTCACATTTGAAATTACTTGAGTTAGAGACCAGACATTGCAAAAAAAAATGGTAAAATTTCTCAAACAAAGGGCAATCACTCCTAAATGAATATTGCAATATACAGTAAAACCAGTCTTTAACCGCCACTCTAAAAACAACCAAAAATTGGTTTTCAAGACCAATTATCACTTAATGCAGGTCAAAAGTATTAAAGAATGCTCCAAGGGGATTCTGCAATTCTTTTGACCTTCATTAAGCTACCATTTGTCATTAAGATTTTGTTTTGTCGATTTTTGAATGGCCGCTTAAGACAGGTTTTACTGAATAGACCATGAAAGACATTTTGAGCAATAAACATTGTGACAAGTTTGATAAAGTTCTGATCAAAATTACTAAAATGATACATAGAACAGACATCATAAAGTGAACAATTTACAAAGGGGAATGACTCATGATGACATATGGCATTTGGACCATTACTGAACTTGAGACAGTTTTGGTATTATTCATTGTAACCAAATTTTATGAAGTTGTGATCAAAATTACTACACAGTGTCAAAAATTGCATAATTCTACCAACAAAGGACAATAACTCCTGAAGGCATAGTGTAATATGGACCATTATTAAACTTGAGAAAGCCATTTTGGTACTTAACATTGTGATAAAATTTCATTAAAATTCTGATCAACACCACCTGACTTAGAAAGTCTATGATGTCATTGGTGTGAAATACGTAGGCATATAGGGACAGGGGTGACACCAGCCCCAGCAATTGTCATGGCGCAAGGTTAATAATACTAAATCTCATGAGTTAACTCATTTACAATAAGTATGTTATATGTTCTAAAATTTCAAACACTAGTTGCCCGCCAAAATGGTCTAGGCAAACAGCAAAGACCCAGATCAGAATGCTTCTGAAGAAGCAGTCTGATCAAGATCTTCCGTTTGCTTTTCTGGCAAGCATTTTGTGAGTTCTAGTCCTAAAAGTCAAATTTTTTTTTGAGAACAGCAAGAGAAAAGTCGAGAGAAAATTGTTCGAAACTTTAGAACATTTACCGTATATGCAGTTTGTCCCTCATTTTGCTATTTTATGCATGGCAGTGAAAAAACTGAATGGTGTAAATTTCACAAACATATATAAACAGTGGCAACTATTTTTCTGAGCTTTACTTACCTGCGTTCTATTGCTGCTTGTCTGCAAATATAAACCAGAAATATCTTACAAGATAGCCATGATCCCTTAAATTGCTCACCTCAGTTTAAGGGTGTCATTGTTCAAATGGTATACTAGTAGGTTGTAAGTTTCTCTATTTTGTTTGTTTGATTTGATTCTTTACGTCCAATCAACAATCTTTCAGTTAAACAGGGACAGGTACTAAGCTAGAATAAATATCATTATGTGTCTTGCTCAAGGACCACAACGCGGTGACCCCTGTGAGGCTCAAACCGGCGGCCCCTCGGTCTCAAGTCAAGCACTCTACCACTGAGCCACTGCGCTCCCTATGTTTCTCTATATAAGGCTATATATAAGGTACATGTAGATATAAATCAAGTGACCCTCTGGGCAGGACAATTTTTGGCTTCAAAGAACTCTAAATGTACTAGGTGATGGTACATATCAAGCAGGGATAATTTTGGAAGAGGTGGCTGTACTAAAAGGCCCCTAAACGTTTCTAGAAAGCATGGGCCTTTTTATACGGTAAGTGTATATGGAAGTGCTGTTGATTGAGTACTTTCCTAGGAAATTCCCTCAAAAAGGCCCATCATGTTTGTGAGCCTGAATTATCCCTGATTAAATTATAGATATCAAGGATCTATGCCTTGCCTTCAGACAAGAAGATTTTCAAAGATTTAATTCCAAAACCTATGTTAAGCTCATTTGACTGTACTGGAACCATTTGAATAAATATCCAAGAGGGCCTGAAAATGATAATTTTACCAAGCATAGTCAAAACCCAGCCAGTATTATAGTATAGAAATGAAGTTTGCAGAAATGAGGAAGCCAGAAACACTACACATGACAGAGCATGTTGTACTCAAGTGAGCTTATAAATCCTTACATGGAACATGAGTGGATCCAGAAAATTCTGTCAGGGGGCTCCTGATTGTTTTTTTTTTCTTTTTTAAGAATCAACAAATTTCACTGAGCGCCATACAAACCTCCCTCGAGAAGCAATTGGGGTTTCCCTACCTGATGAGTATTTCTTACGCAACCTTGTAATTTTTTCAGGGGGTGGGGGGGTGGGGGGGGGGGGACCCACTGTCCCCTTCTGGATCCGCCCGTGTGGAACACAAATATTTATGTATATAAAATCAGTGTGGTTCCATACCCAATGACTTCTAACATAGACCACTTATCAGGCTCCAAATTTAGCCTGCTGCTAGCTAGCTCTTAGCCCTTTACTCCATAAAAACGCCTTTGCAATATCATGTACACTCAGCAAAATTTCTAATTGGTCACCTTACATTTTTTCGCTAATTTTGAAAGTAAGAGCCGGTTAAACAAAATTCATGCTTCTATAAATAAACCAAGGCTTTACGTAAACTCTGCAGGTCATTTCATTTAAAAAATACTGGTACTTCTTGCACAGACGATGCTAGAGAAAAGGTACCCTCAATTCTAAAAGTCACATTTTTCCTACAATATGAAATATTCTACAGAGACGCTATCCGTTTGCATTTTTGTTCGTTTGAAGATGTTTCTTGACTGCTGAGATTTAAGACAAACATGCTTCAAATGATATGCTTCATTTGGACTTCTCGTTTCTGTTACGCAATAGGATGAAGGCAAACACTGCCAGCAGTTGTTTCATATGCATGCATTTTACATAGGAAGTTCGCACTGTTCTCTACGCCTTATTATCTGCGGCATGGCATTGAAATTTTCAGAGATTATTCATTACTACTAGACGTCACTGTTCTAATTTGGAAAGAAAGAAAAAATGTGAAATGTCATCAAAATGATTTTTTTAAGTTTTGCATCCAAACATGAAGTGCACAGCAGCAGTGAAATGTTTGTCATCACAAAATGGACGAATCATGTTCTATTTTGTTTGGCCTATCTTGTTCAAATAAAATAAAATGCATACAACAATTTTAGCACAAGTTAGCATGAGTTACTGATGAATTTCAAAAATCTCAAAAAATGTGATATTTTAAAAATTGTGTAAAAAAATCCACTTTAGTCAAAATTTCAAGAGTTTGGTATTTTTTGAAGTCTGCAAGCCCGGTTTATTACTAACTGCACTTAAATTTGGTATAAAATTTCACTCAAAACCATTTTTTATCTAAAAAGCATATTTTTGCATTTTTACCCAAAAAACTTTGGATTGAAAGAAAACTTTTTCTGAAAGACCCTTAAATTTTTGCCCATTCAACTGCACATATTTAGGCAAAGATTCATTTCAATGATTTTAGCGCCTGGTCAGAAATAATGAGTTTAAAAAGTGACCAATTAGAAATTTTGATGAGTGTATTTGAAAATATTATGAAAAATGGAGTATTTGCTCCAAAAGAGCAAAATGCTCCATTTTCCATAATATTTTCAAAAGTACTCAAAACTTAATTTAAATTTTTCTTGAATTTTTTTTCAATCTTTTCTTAAAATAGAAAATGATGTCATGATCTATAAATAGCCTATGAAGTAAAGGGTGAAATGCATTTCATAAATGGATTTGTGCAACTGTTCAAGGTCAAACACAGGTTTGGATGTGGCATATTAACCCTTTTCAGATCAATGGACTTTTCCATATATAGCTACACGTACATACAATAAAGTCAGGATGGTCCATTGCCGATATGAGCCATGACATGTGATTTCCAACAATGTGGCATTTTGACAAGTGTTGACTCAGACGAGCCTGTGCAGCCTCCTTTTAAGCTTAGAAACTCCAAATAATATTCAGTCAGTAGCTTAATATTCATAGAATATTGAAGTGACTAGCAAAGGCTCTGATCAGACTGTGTTTGCGCAGGCTGATCTGAGCCTTTGCTGGTCGCACAAACCACATTGTTGGAAATCTCATGTTGTGGCTCATATATTGAGGGGTCACATGTTATAATTTCTCAAAAAATATTGTATTTCATTCTATGAAGCCCTATTGTCAGTGCAGACCCTGATGCAATGCATTGTGCTGCAACATTTTATCTATGATTTCGGTCATTGTTTACAAATGTACCCTTTTAGGGGTTACCGGCTTTCCAGTCTACAAAGAGTTAATTTCTTGCACAATGAATAGAAATATCTGAGATTTGAGCCTGTTTTACCCATGTTCTCTTATTAAGACTGTCACATGTGGACTGTTCCTTGGCTGTATCTGAAACTCCTGTGCATGGTCTTTAAATAACACCATTGTTATAAATGCAGACCTTTAGTTACATGTAAGAGTGCGTACCAAAAAATAATTTTCTTATTTCTCAACCAAATCATATGTTGTGGGTACTCAAAAGAACCGTCTCAATGAGACGGTACTTTTGAGCACCCACAACATATGCAAAATCTAATGGGTAACTAAATATTTACAATTTTACACTCAAAAATTTTGCTTATCTAAACCTAGGAAATGTCAGTGATATCATCATCTAATGTCACATTACAGCAAATTCTTTGTTCCTTTCTAATTTTACAATTATCTTGCTGAGGAAGAGAGAGATGTTTGCTTGGTTTTAATTATATTCTTGCTTTTACATGTGTGTCATTCTTTGTCTTTGTTCTTATTTCTTTTTCTCAAAGTGCCATGGGTTGTCAGTGATTTTGTCTTAACTTTGTTTGCTATGACTAAAATATTTTGTTGTTTATTGTGAACTCTTAACTTTAACACGTTTGCAAACAGAGCAGATCCAGATCAGACAGCTCTTCTAAGAGCTGTCTGACCAGGGTCTACTCTGTTTGCTTATGAGAATACCATTAGATATGATCCCACACGAGTGGACATGACAAGCAATTTCTGTTCTATGTACAAATGTGAAAGTTTCTTTATATAATTATTCATAATGGGTGGAGCTTAGCATGAATATTGATGGAGGAAAGGTTTAAATACTTACTGGAACTCAAATTGTGATCGTATCAAGCTGACTTTCTTCAAAGTCTGAAAAGAGACAGAATATTAGACCAATAAAACAAACAAAAATCATGGTACAATTTTTTAGGCATTTTATCAAAGTGTAGTCCTTGCATATGGCTATAATCACTAAAGGCACAACATTAGTACAGTTTTGTGATACAGCTCTGGAGCAGATATCACTTAAACTATATTACTCTCCCTTCAGTGAGGGGCAGAGATTCAACTTGGTGTCCACCCTCAGACTTGGCCCTTAATCTTTCCAAATACCCTAAACCTAAAAAGTCCTTACTGGCAAGGTAGGACAATCTGTCTGAAACAAGTTAAGTTATTATGAAGCAATTTTACAATTGTTAGCATGTTTTTACAAGCAGAGTAAAAACATTGCAGATCCTGAACACCTGGCTTCTCAGAAGCCAGCTGATCTAGATCTACAGGTACACAATTTTCAAAATGGGATACAGTAAAACCTGTGTAATACGACCATTCAAAAATAGACAAAACAAAGAACTTAATTGACAAATGGTAACTTAATGAAGGTCAAATGCTCCAAAGAGAGCACTCTGCAATACTTTTGACCTGCATTAAGCGATAATTGGTCTTTAAAACCTATTTCGATCTTTTTGAGAGTGGCTGTTTTACTCAGGTTTTACTGTATAATATATAGAGGTTCTTATATGAGTGCTCATGTTTTATTGAATTTATTAAACGAGTTGGGGAAAAGAGATAAAATGCGAGGCTTGCAGAGCATTTTATCTCTTTTTCGCAATGAGTTTAATAAATTCAATAATACAAGAGCACGAATGTTAGATTCTATTTATCATATGACATTAAGATTACTTAGAAATCTCATTTCTGCTGTAAAAACATTATAATTTTTTGTCACTATGTACTCAACATTGTTATGGATGTCATAAAGGTCCCCGTAAATCTGTAAACCACTAGTGGTTTATCGATTTTATACAAATGTAGCATGGCGTTATTGCACTCTAAGATGCAACATCATATGATAAATCCAGGTTCAGCATGGTAAAGGTTAAGAACTAAATATCATTTTAGGTGACATATTCTTTCAGAATTCGTTTTGGAAGGCTTTTGAAACATGTTCCAGGCTCAATGCAAATGTCCGAAAGAGATTGGGTCTGCTCGGACAAAATGTCTGAAGAAATATGAGTCAAGCTGAATCTCTGGGGGTAATAGAACACTTCATTATGGAACCACTGTGGCATGGTGTACCCTACGATCCAAAACATGTAATAAAAAGGCATGATTCTAAATATTGTATTTGATGATCAGATTAAAATAAATATGCAAACCAACACACACACTATATAGAGGAAAATACCTTTCTGGATAAGAAAAAATGACTGACACCTGACCAGTGTACATTGTATAGTTATGTAAAATATATACAGGTAAAAAAAAAATTAACAAGAAATGTCACAGTCACGTGACGAATGCCCCCAAAGGAATTGGTCTTTTATAAGACATATTCGAGGAAAGTTAGCTGTAATATAGGAGATATGCTCCAGACATGAAAAACCTAGAAATGAGGCCAGAAGTCAATGTCAAGGTAAAAGTGACCCAAAATGGTATGCACCACTCCGTCATCCCAAGAGGAATCAACACACTAAATTTGGGATTCCTACATCAAATAATATAGGAGATATGCTCCAGACACGATTATTCTAGAAACTTGGTCATAGGTCAAGATCACAGTGACCTAAAAATGGTATGCAACACATCAGCATCCAAAGATGTATCCATACAGAAAATTTGGGATTCCCATCTCAAATAATATGAAAGATATGTTCTGGACACAATTATTCTATGAACAAGGTCAGAGGTCAAAGTGACCCCAAAATGGTATGTGACACTCCGCCATCAAAAGTTGCATCCACACACCAAATTTGGGATTCTTACCTCTTATAATATAAGATATTCTCCGGACACAATTTTTCTAAAAACTAGGTCAGAGGTCAAGGTAACAGTGACCCATAAAATGGTACAAGACACTCCATCATCCCAAGATGCATCCACACACCAAAATAAGGATTCCTATCTCAAATAATATAAGAGATATGCTCCTGACACAATTATCATTAAAACTAGGTCAGAGGTCAAGGTCACAGTGACCCGAAAATGGTAAGTGACACCTCACCATCCCAAGATGCATATACACACCAAATTTGGAATTCCTACCTCAAAGACTATAAGAGATATGCTCCGAACACAATAATTCTTAAAACTAGGTCAGAGGTCAAGGTCACAGTGACCAAAAATGGTATGTGACACTCTGTCATCTCAAGATACATTTAAACACCAAATTTGGAATTCCTATCTCAAAGAAATTAGGAGATATGCACCAGACTCAATGCAGTTTCTAGAAACTAGGTCAGGTCAAGTTCAAGGTCATAGTGACCCAATTGTGGTATGCGACACTCCATCATCCCAAGATGCATTCACACACCAAATTTGAGATTCCTACCTCAAATAACATAAGAGATGTGCTCTGGACATGATTATTCTAAAAACTAGGTCATAGGTATAGTTCAAGGTCACAGTGACCCAATTATGGTTTGCTACACTTCCTCATCCCAAGATGCATCATCACACCATATTTGAGACTCCTAGCTCAAATAATATTAGAGATATGCTCCCGACATGATTATTCTAAAATCTAGGTCAGAGGTCAAGGTCACAGTGACCCAAAATGGTTTGTGACACTCCGCCATTCCAAGATGCATTTACACACAAAATTTGGATTTCCTATCTCAAAGAATATAGGATATATGCACCAGACACAATGCAGTTTCTAGAAACAAGGTCAGAGGTCAAGTTCAAGGTCACAGTGACCCAATTATGGTATGGGACGCTTCATCATCCCAAGATGCATCCACACATCAAATTTGAGATTCCTACCTCAAATAACATAAGAGATATGCTCGTAATACGATTATTCTAAAACTAGGTCATAGGTATAGTTCAAGGTCACAGTGATCCAATTATGGTTTGCTACACTGCCTCATCCCAAGATGCATCATCACACCAAATTTGAGACTCCTAGCTCAAATGATATTAGAGATATGCTCCAGACATGATTATTTCAAAAACTAGGTCAGAGGTCAAGGTAACAGTGACCCGAAATGGTTTGTGACACTCCGCCATTCCAAGATGCATTTACAAACAAAATTTGGAATTCCTATCTCAAAGAACATAGGAGATATGCGCCAGACTCAATGCAGTTTCTAGAAACTAGGTCAGAGGTCAAGTTCAGGGTCACAGTGACCCAATCATGGTGTGGGACACTTTGTCATCCCAAGATGCATCCACATACCAAATTTGAGATTCCTACCTCAAACAATATAAGAGATACGCTCCGAATAGGATTATTCTAAAAACTAGGTCAGAGGTCAATGTCAAGGTCACAGGGACCTGAAAATGGTATGTGACACTCCGGCATCCAATGATGCTTTCACTCACCAAATTTGGAATTCCTACCTCAAAGAATATAAGAGATATGTTCCGCACACAATAATTCTTAAAAGTGGGTCAGAGGTCAAGGTGAAGGTCACAGTGACCCGAAAATGATATATAACACTCTGTCATCCCAATATACATAAATTTACAAACAAAATTTGGAATTCCTATCTCAAAGAATATATGAATATGCACCAGAATCAATGCAGTTTCTAGAAACTAGGTCAGAGGTCAAGGTCACAGTGACCCAATTATGGTACGCGACACTTCCTTATCTCAAGATGCATCCACACACCAAATTTGAAATTCCTACCTCAAATAATATAAGAGATATGCTCCGAACATGATTATTCTAAAAACTAGGTCAGACGTCAAGGTCACAGTGACCCAAAAATGGTACGCGACACTCCGCAATCCCAAGATGCATCCACACACCAAATTTGGAATTCCTACCTCAAAGAATATAGGAGATATGCACCGGACACGAAGCGGGACGGACGGACGGACATTTTATTACTATAAAAACTAAGTCAGAGGTCAAGGTCAAGGTGACCCGAAAATGGTATGCGACACTCCGCCATCCCAAGATACATCCACACACCAAATTTGGAATTCCTACCTCAAAGAATATAGGAGATATGCACCGGACATAAAGCGGGATGGACGGACGGACAGTGCGATTACTATATGCCTCCCAAAGTTCCTTTGGGGGCATAAAAACTACTGTACAGTTTGTCATTACTAAAGCAGTACTTTGAAATAAATTAAAGACCTTTTTGCCCTTTTCTTTTTGATGCATTTTTTGATGCATATAGATAGAATAAAAAAGGAATTGTCAGTTTGTATTTTAAAGTGTTGCCATTACAAATTTTCTTTAAAATGATACGTCTTTAAGATTGCTTCCATCTTAGCAAACAGTGCAGACCCTGATGAAATGCCACCTTATGCAACATTTCATTTGAGTCTTCAATGTTTGCCAAATTACATGTTTACCAGTATCCAGAACTACAAAGGATGGGATGGACAATAAGAAAACTGTATACATTTGTACCAGTACTCCACTGCACATACAATGCACAATGTACAGTGAGACCTGTCTTAATCAGCCACTCAAAAATAGACAAAACAAAGGTCATAAAGCCATGTGGTAGCTAAATGTAGGTCCATGGGAGCATTCTGCAATACTTTTGAACTGCATTAAGTGATAATCAGGCTTTAAAACTTATTTATTGTATTATTTTTAGTGGCCACTTCAGACAGGTTTTACTGTACTCTGCACACTTGTTTTGTGCCTTACCTCTTCTGAGTTATGAATGGCTGATTCTTGGGAAGCGAAATTCTTTGCAGCTTGAGCTAAAAGCTGAAAATAAAGCAAAATACAAGTTGATTTTGGACATCTTTATAGTATATGCTCAAACTTCTAACCCTTATCATGCTAGATACTGCATGTACTACACTCCTCCCAAATGTTTATCCTCCCAAATCGCAAATCCCCACGCTCTCGAAGAAATCTA
Organism: Loripinus fragilis; assembly: GCA_964019695.1. Classification (NCBI taxonomy): domain Eukaryota; kingdom Metazoa; phylum Mollusca; class Bivalvia; order Lucinida; family Lucinidae; genus Loripinus; species Loripinus fragilis. The sequence continues at coordinate 86,586,251 of OZ026515.1, forward strand.
ATGGTAATTGACCCTTTGACCCCATCCCAAGGTCACCAGTTATATCGTAGGTTAAAATTGTTCAGTTTATCATGGTCTACTGCTCATCCCCTTTAATTTGATATGCCACATGACCATGTTCAGAAAATTAAATTTTTGACCCCTCCCCAAGGCCCCAGGGGGCGGGGACCCAAAAATTTGTGCCGGTGCATGTGCCATTCATGTGAGTAACTCACACACCAAATTTGGTTGAATTTCAGAAAAAAAATTTTTGACCCCAAATCCCCCACGGTACCCCCCAAGTCTCACCCCTGGGCATGACCCAGGCGGCCGAATGAAAATCCCGTCTGATATGTTATATATCTTTCATTTGTGAGAAGATACACAAAGTTTGGTTTAAAAACCTTTGAAATTGACTTTGTAATTCAGATTTAATGATATTTGACCTTTTGGCCCCGGGGACAGGGACCCCAAAAATGGTGCTGGTGCATGTGCCATTCATGTAAGTAACTCACAAACCAAATCTGGTTGAATTTCGAAAAAAAAAAATTTGACCCCCCCCAAACCCCCCACAGTACCCCTAAGTCCGACCCCTGGGACATGACCCGGGCGACCAAATGAAAATCGTGTCTGATATGTTTTATATCTTTCATGAATGAGAAGGCACACAAAGTTTGGTTAAAAAATCTTTGAAATTGACCTTGTAATTCCGAATAAATGATAAAATATTTGACTTTTTGGCCCTTCCCCAGGGGTGGGGGCCAAAAAAAAAAGTGCCGTTGCACACCCCATTCATGTGAGCAACTCACACACCAAATTTGGTTGGATTTCGTCCAATGGTCTAGGAGGAGATAGCGTGACGGAAGGGCGGATGGAGGCGATTGCAATATCCCCCGACGCTTTTTAAAAAAAACGTGGGGATAATAAATATCGTAAAGCATTAATCATAAATAGCTGTGATGCTGTGAATAACTTCCCCTGCCGGCATGCTATCTCAGGCCACCATCGGCCCACAAAGAAACGCCATTTTAATGTTGTTTGGCTTAGCTGGCGGGACGAGAGTAGCCCGCTTTTATGTGCTTACTGGATCTTATGCATAGCTATATACCTGTTTTTTTTTCTTTAAAGGTCTGGCTGCCACGAACACAGTTGTAGGTACATGTAATTGAATAATATTGCAGGGCCTTGTTAAAAGACTTGTTAGAAACTCTACCCTTTGACCGTGAGTCTCTCTTGAAAAAATGAATCTTTTCAGCATCTAGGTACTTTTGTATTGCACTTTCAAATGCCAAGAAGTCTTTAAACTGTTGTCCGATCTATCAAACTTATATTTCATGGATGTTTTCATTGTTTATTGTGTAATTGTACCGTTTGCTTGGATTTATGAATTAATGGACAGATGGAAGACCAATTAGTAGGTATGAAAGCAATTAAACAATGTGCCTGCAATCACAGTTTGCTTACTTCAATGAAAGTACAAATTGACATTAACCATTACGTAATTTATCAAATAGACACAGTTAAGAAATATAATATATAAAAATATAAGAACACGCGGACATACCAATGAAAAAAGTATTTTCATGTGAACTATTACAATCACTAATGTACATTGATTGTTGTACATACATACCAGACCCCGAGGGTTGTCGGTAAAAGCCCTAGCCGGACCGTGCCGGACCGAACCTACGATTGTGACCGAAGTTGGTCTCCGGAGAATTACGATTTTCGGTACCGGCTTTTATAACCTCATAAAAAGTGAAGTAAATATAGATGAATTATAGCAATTAAAACGTTTAAATCAATGCGTACTTTACACACACCGATTCGCTATTAAATAAGGACAGGTTTGCAAATTAAAATAATGTTTGGTATTTAAAAAAATGAGAAAAATCACTAACAGTTGACACTCGGTTTCTCGCTCCCGGATTGTTCGGTAGATTCCGTGAAACGTCGTTTCTGCCGGGTCTGCCGGTTCGTTTTGGCACTGCAAAAATAACTATTATATGGCCAAATAGGCCTATCTTCAGATCTTTGTCAGTGAATGAATGGATTGATAGTTTAGCAGACAAATATACAGATCCTTTTAAAATACAAAGACCTTAGTCATGGATAAGTGCTTTGAATGCCGGTTTTGCGGTCTGCTGGACTGCTTCATTTGCCGGGTCGATTTGGCAGTGTTACTTTACGACTACATGAATGCACTTAAATGACAGACAGACAGATGAACATACAGGCAGACTAAATGTTTGATAGATAGATCGTTTAAAAAAAACACTGACCTGAGTCATGTAAAGTTGTGATATACACTGACCCAAAATGAAAACTTTACACTTTATTTCTATGAATAATTGTTTTGTTAGTATACATGTCGTTGTGAGATTAACGCATGCTTATCGAGACTTCGTCGCAGATAACGATTCTGCATTTTTTATTCAAATCCCAGGTCAATTAAAGTGTCAACGCCTGAAAAACGTGATCCTTACGTTGCACGTGCTGAGGAAAAGGTGGTTCATTAACAGCTTTAAAACTGACAAGAAAACATTTGCAGCTGAGTACTGGTAATAAAAAATAAATTATTGTTACAAAACGCTTCCATTTAGTGACGGCACGTCTTTCCAAAGATCAAAGAAACCAAGTTATTGGCGTGCTCATGGCGGGGTCTACGGTAAATGATATCGCGCATCATTTTGGCTGCTCTAGACAGACTGTTCATTATCTTATGAACCAGTACAACAAAACTGGATACGTCAGAGTTCGTGCAATACCTGGTCGCGCACGTGTGACGACGTTAACGTCCTTATCACGTTAACGCGTTAACTCACCCACGTAATCATTTTAGACGGCAACCATTATTGCTCGTCTTTACGGGGTTCATGCACACAAAAAATTAGTCATTTCTTGCAAAATAACGGGCCTGGCATTTTCCAGCATGGCAATGCAAGGCCTCACACAACACGTAAATAGCCACATTATTCCATGCTAAAAATAACGCCAACCTCTTGCTTTGCCTGCTTCATCCCGGGTCATGCACCCTATAGAACACGTATAGGGTGAACTGGGTCGGAGGGTCAGGTCCAATCATCAAATGGATGCGTTAAATGACTCCAATATGCACCTCTGTTAGAATTACATACGTATCCCTAACGTGCTCATACAACGTTACGTAAATTCAATGAGGCGACGTATTCTGCTAAGCATTCGTAAAAATGAAGGTCACACTGGTTACTTATGATCTGTTTAACATCACTTAAAGCACGCAGTCGGTAATTTCTTGTTTCCAAAATCTGTGTGACTGTTTTAATTGTTTTTAGAAATTTTCATTTTGACCCCTTTGAACTGAATTGTTCATAAAAAATTATGCAATTTATGATTTTCATCCAATTTTTTTTTCAGAGACATCGATAAGGCATTGAAGATTTGATGACCGAAAACATTAACCCCGAAACTTAATTTATCATCAAAATATATACTTTTGAATACTATGTAAAGTTTTCATTTTGGGTCAGTGTAACTATGACCTAGTGCCAGTTTTGCCGAATCTGCTAGAGCATTTCAACTCCCGGTCTGCCAGAGCGTGTCATCTGCCGGGTCTGCCAGAGCGTGTCATCTGCCGGGCCTGCAGGACTGTTTCATCTGATAGATATACATGTACAGACTAATCTGATCTAGACAGCAGACAGACAAACAGACAGACAGATCTTTGTCAAATTTACATACCTAAGCAATCAGTTTTTGCCGGGTCTGGCAGACCGTTTCATCGGCCGGGTTTGCCGACTGCTTCATTTGCCGAGTCGATTTGGCAGTGTTACTTTACGACTACATGAATGCACTAAAATGACAGACAGACAGATGACCATACAGGCAGACGAAATGTTTGATAGATAGATAGATCCTTTAAAAAAATCACAGACCTGAGTCATGTAAAGTTGTGATATAACTAGGACCTACTGCCGGTTTTGCCGAATCTGCTAATTAAAGCATTTCAACTGCCGGGTCTGCCAGAGCGTGTCATCTGCCGGGTCTGCCAGAGCGTGTCATCTGCCAGGCCTGCAGGACTATTTCAGCTGATAGATATACATGTACAGACTAATCTGATCTAGACAGCAGACAGACAAACAGACAGACAGATCCTTTTCAAATTTACATACCTAAGCAATCAGTTTTTGTCGGGTCTGGCAGATCGCTTCATCTGCCGGGTTTGCCGACTGCTTCATTTGCCCGGTCGGTTTGGCAGTGTAATTACGACTACATAAGTGCACTAAAATGACAGACAGACAGATGAACATACAGACAGACGAAATATTTGATAGATACATAGATCCTTTAAAAAAATTCACAGACCTGAGTCATGTAAAGTTGTGATATAACTAGGACCTACTGCCGGTTTTGCCGAATCTGATCAAGCATTTCAACTGCCGGGTCTGCCAGAGCGTATCATCTGCCGGGTCTGCCAGAGCGTGTCATCTCTCTCTCTCTCTCTCTCTCTCTCCCCCCCTCTCTCTCTCTCATCTGCCGGGTTGTTTCGGCAGTGCCTAAGCAACTAGATCTACTATAAAAAGTAGTTGGTCACAGCTTTGTCAAAGACAAGCTGACAGACGGAGGGACCAACAACAGACAGACAGACAGATGTAGACATATGATAGGTCGATATACTCTCTCTCTCTCTCTCTCTCTCTCTCTCTTATGCAATAGGCCTAAAAACCTCAGTATAAAGCTCACACAGCTAACCAAAGAGAAGGAATTAATGTATTTTGGATTGTCATTTTATACATCTGACAAGTCTCGTCGGGACAGATCATGCGCGGATCCAGAAAGTTTTGACAGAGAGGGTCCACTTTTGACAATTTTTCTTTTTTAGATGTTGAGGGGAGAGAGGATCCAAATACCACTATAAGCGCGCCATCATCGGTCCGCCAGCGAAACGCCATTTAAATGGCGTTTCGCTGGCGTGCCGATGATAGCCCAACATTGAATGCTGGCTTGGTAGCTTTGTGATTTTTCAGGGGATCCGGACCAGTATTGCTAAGAAACCCTGTATTTTTGTGATTTTCCAGAGTGGAGGTCGGACCACCTGTCCCCCCTCTGGATTTGCGCATGCAGATCGCCTTTAATTCCCCCTATGCCACGCCACGAGAAAACCTGACTTTGTTCCGTGCGAAAAACGAAGACGGAGACCAGCCTGTGCATCCGATTAGCGCCTGTATTGTTCGCTAGATATTCCAACTTGTTACAAGCAAAGGTTCCGTATTCTTGTTAAACATATGCAGATTGGTTTCAGACTAAAGGCCCTGTCACACTATAACGTTTTAGCCAACGTATGCCGATGTATGAAATATATATCTAGTACGCTGGCATACGCTGAACTCTAATTAAAAATCAGAGGAAGCCTCTCTCTGAACTTATGCATCTAGCGTACGCGAAACGAACAGAGAACGTATGTCTAACTTAAGAGTAACTTATTCATAATTTATTCCCGACGTAACATAACTTCTCATACATGACGTCGCGTCTGGGAGTGAAATAACGCCATGCAATAAAATCGATAAACCACTAGTGGTTTATAGATTTTCGGGAAACGTTATGAAGTGACGTTTTTAACGTCACGCATATGGCGAAACCCTAACGTTTTTTACGCTAAAAATATGAATTTAAAATAATTTTAATGTCATATGATAAATAGAATCTAACATTCGTGCTCCTGTATTATTGAATTTATTAAACTCGTTGCGAAAAAGAGATAAAATGCTCGGCAAGCCTCGCATTTGATCTATTTTCCCCAACTCGTTTAATAAATTCAACAATACATGAGCACTCATGTAAGATCCTCTATTTATACTTGTATCAGCGTAAAAAAGCGTATGCCCAGCGTATCACTAGTGTTCTTGACTTATGAGAAACATATGCACAACGAACGTCTAACGTATGTTGAATTGTACATATAACGCACGTTAACTTATGTATAACTTACATGTAGCGTACATCTAACTTATGTCAACGTATAAGACAGTACACAATTTTGAAACCACTTTGTCATATGACAGCGTATACCAACGTACTGTAGCGTGTTCGTAACGTATTGAAAACGTATCTCTAACGTATTTAGCGTACACCAACGTATACTTGCTTAATTTCTCATACGTCCGCATACGTTGGTGCTAACGTACCTTAACGTATGTATAACTTACCTGCTGCGTACATCTAGCGTATGCCTAACGTATAGAAGCAGTACGTACTCATACGCTGTAATTTTTATGGATGCACAAAATGTTGGACCACTTGGCCGTATGTCAACGTATACCACCGTACTATAGCGTATTCGTAACGTGTTTAAAACTTATTTCTTACGTGCTCAGCGTATACCAACGTACTTGCTGAATTTTTCATACGTCGGCATACGTTGGTGCTATACGTCGTAGTGTGACAGGGCCTTAACCTACAGGTATCTGCACAGTCTGAAGACTAGTTTTTGCTCGAAGTGTCATTTTTACAACATTTATGCATGCAGCAATGTCATTGTTTGTAATTTTCTCAGATGCACATGCTTAAAGATTTTTTGTGTGTCTAAAACGTTTGTTTACTCATACAAAATACAAATCCCTTAACTTTTGGCGGTGATTTAATATGAGCTGTCGTATAACAAACCCTGTCAACCACCATGCCCAGTCTCACATGCGGAGACTTCAATATTTGACCGTTCGACATGGAAATAAGCTATACAGATGTACATTATATTGACTATCCAACGAACACTTTTAATGCACTGAGAACATGTACATCTTTATTTGTTGATGCTTTACGTATCAGTCAATATTTTCAGTCATGTCAGGTTTTCCTGTCTTCCTGGTTTGAACCAGTACCAAGCAGAGGATAACTGGGGTCTTGTTCAAGGTAACAAAACGGTGCTCCGGGGAGTCTCAAACTAGCGACCCTTTGAACACAGACCTGCCTCTCTTAACCAGTAAGCCACTGTACTAATTGCAAAAATTCTAACCTTGGCACGCATCCCGTTACATATTAAACATGTGAGCCCTTGACCAGTGTCATTGGAAGTTCCACTATGTTCCGAATATCAAGGCTCTATATAGGCATAGCGATTTTAAACAAGAAAAAATTGTCATTTTTGGTTCAAATCTATATATATATATATAACCAGTGGTTCTGGAGATGTCTTTTGAAGCAAATGGTGACGAGACACTACACGACGGACAAACATCCAATGATTACTAAAGCTCACACTGAGCCTTTGACTCATGTAAGCTAGAATACTCAGTGCCCAGCCTTACGCTCATCTTTGTTTTTGCTTTTAACTTCAGCATTATTGACGATTTTCTTTAAACATTGCGAGTAGATTGAAGTTTTAAATTACATTTAAGTTGAAAATTGGATATGGAAAAAGATAACAAGTCTAGAATTTATCATATTTATGGCAAGCAATTCAAAAGTGTAGAAACAGCAACTACTTATCTGGCGACGTCTGGACTCTGCTGATTACCTTTGCAAACACTTTGTACCCAGAATGGCGACACTGATCTGGACCCTGGCCGTTTGACACTCTGATAGTGTTCCTGAGAGATTATATTAGAAAAAATATTTTGAGGAATGCCAGAAGACGACAACAAAACATGTAAAATAGCCAGCATGTAAACAGTTACGTGCATATTTTTGGTCTCGTCGCGCGTCGTAGAAGCCATCATGAGGAACCTTTCCGTGAAATTATTTTGAATTTGAACCAGTGGTTCAGGATGAAATGTCATTAAAGACATTTCTTATCTAGAGCTCTGGCAGCCCCTTTGATCAGTGGAATGGAACCATTTGCGACATTTTGGTAGAATGCATCATGGGGAAACAATTATGTGTAATTATTTTGAATTTGGACCAGTGGTTCAGCACGATAATTGAGCTAGTGCATGAGATTTCCAACAATTTGACATTTTGACATGTGTAGACTCCGACGAGCCTGTGCAGCCTCCTTTTAAGCTTAGATACCCCAAATGGTGTTCAGTCAGTAGCTTAACAACCATAGAATGCTCAAGTGACTAGCAAAGGCTCTGATCAGACTGCGCGTATGCGCAGTCTGATCTTAGGCTTTGCTGGTCGCACATACCACATTGTTGGAAATGTCAGGCACTGGCTCATATGTCGTTTTAAGATATTTCTTATCTGGAGCTCTGACTGCCCTTTAGTTTAGCAGAGCGGAACCATTTGTGCTATTTTAGGTAAAGGGAATTATGAGGAACAATTCTGTAATTTTTTTTTCAATTAGGACCAGCGGTTCAGGAGGGAATGCCATTAAAAGACATTTCTTATCTCTGGCAGCACCTTCATTCGTTTGAGCAGAACCATTTGTGCAATTTTGGTAGAAGGCATCATGAGGAAAAACTCTGTGAAATGGTTTTGAATTTGAACAGGGGTTTGAATTTGAACAGTGGTTCAGGAGATGTCTTTTAAAGGTATTTCTTATCTAGAGCTCTGGCGGTCCTTTTGCTCAGCGGAGCGCAATCATTTGTGTAATTTTGGTAGAGGGTATTATGAGGAACAATTCTGAGAAATTATTTTGAATTTGGACCAGTGGTTCAGGAGGAGATGTCTTATAAAGATATTTCTTATCTGGAGCTCTGGTGGCCCTTTTGTTCAGCGGGGCAGAACCATTTGTGCAATTTTGATGTAGGGTATCAAGAGCAACAATTCTGTGGAATTACTATAAATTTGAACCAGTTGTTCAGGAGATGTCATTTAAAAGTTTTTTTCTTATCTGGAGCTCTGGCAGCCCTCTGTTCAGTGGAGTGGAGCCATTTGTGCAATTTTGAAAGAGGGCATCATGAGAAAGATTCATGTGAAGCTATATGAAAAATAGTAAGTGAGTATGATCAGGAAATACCACAATCACAAACTGCAGACAAACCCATGGTACCACGGGGAAGAGCCACACAACAATCATGAGACACCAGGAAGACAAACTAAGCAAAACAACCAGCTCTCTCTTCCCCAAGAAATATTCAGCTCGCATGGAAGCCTTCTAACTATTGCAATGTATCATCATGGAGAAACACTTTAATCAATTAACACACTATGATGAAACAAAGAAAATGGCTCATGGCTCACAGATAGTCAGAGCTAAAGAAAACCTCAAGTTGAGCCACGGTGGGTTCAGCTACAGATAAGCATCAGGCACCAACCCACCGATTAAAGCTTTACGTCAGAGCCGTCGTAGAGTCTGAGGCCTGACCCACCGTTGTGCAATTAAAGAGGAAACCATAGCTATAAACCGTGATTGGGTTTAAAACCAGGCATGCAGACTGTCGCATGACATCCAAGTTATATCCAACCTTTATATAACGTTTGATAAAATTTTTGAATTGATCACTAAAATTAGATTTTCCAACAATTCGTTTGAATTTATAGACTAAATCACCATAAAATATAGGTTGTGATAAGCCTTGTTGAAGAAGAGTTTTTAACCCAATGTTGTATTTAACAATTAACTCTGAGTATCTATGGTAGAATTTAGAGAATGCTTTTCGAATTTCATGATATCTATAACCTTGTTTTAATAACTTAGCAGTTAATTATTAGTTTCTGTTGTTGAAGTCATCAACATCAGAACACACTTTTGCAAAACGAATAAGCTGAGAAATATATACGCCAAAGGAAGAGGAGCGAGGAATATCTCCATCAAGAAATGGGAAATTTATTATTTCAAAATTAAAATCATCCCATTTATCATAAATTTGAGAAGAAACTATGCCACTTGTTATGGTAAGTTCAAGTCCAAAAACGGAGCTTGAGTATCAGAAGAATTCGCCTTATTTAACTGAAGTTCAGTAGGATATATCTGACCTACCATTTGTTCAAAATTAGGATTAACAATATTAAGGAAGTCATCTAGATATCTGGAGGTGGAGTTAAAAGCTTCAATAATATCAGTTTAATTATTGTCTGACAGAGACAACACGAAGTCTCTCTCATAACAAAGCAAAACCAAATCTGTAACAAGAGGAGCACAATTAGTACCCTTTGGAATACCTACAATTTTTCTATATTTCTTACCTGGAGCTCTGGCAGTCCTTTTGTTCAGCGAAGCTGAACCATTTGTGCAATTTTGTTAGAGCGTATACAGAGGAACAATTTTGTGAAATTAATTTGAATTAGGACCAGTGGTTCAGGGATTTCTTACCTGGAGCTCTGGCAGCCCTCCTGTTCGATGGAGTGGAACCATTTGTGCAATTTGAAAGAGGGTTCATGTGAAGTTTTATGAAATTTGGACCAGTGATTTAGGAAGAGATGTCCTTTAAAGAAAAAGTTGACGGACGGACGCACGACGGTCGATGGACAAAGACCAATCACAATAGCTAACCTTGAGCCTTCTGCTCAGGTGAGCCACAGAGGAAACTGAACTATGTGTAAAATAGGATAGCCAGTAGCTCTATATTGTGCTCTATGGAAGATTAATACAGAGTAAACAAGTTGATCAGGCTGCCCCATTTCATGATCCATTGCAAACGCTAAAATTCAAGATACTTGTCTCTGACTGTGTAATTAAAAAGGGTGTCAAGACAATTCCCTTGCTCATTTATTATGTCAAGTTATATATGTTATATATACATCCTTTAATAAGTACTCTAGTCTTAGAAACTTAGTGAATCGTTTAAGTGAAACGGCCTCATTTGCGCTCTGTTCATTCTGTATTGCATTGCTGTACCTGCTGTGGTAAATCTAGCTCAAAACGTTACCTCTGTTTTAGCACCTCAGAAGTACTAAGACTTCATATAAGTTTTTGAATACTTAGGGAAAGATAATAAGTGCAGTGACATAATTAGGTGAAAATATGTTTGTTGCATGTATAGAAAGGCTACATTTATAAAAGTTAACTAGCTGAGATATTATTCTTTTCACAGAAATATCAAGGTACATCAGTTCAGGCTGTCATTGTTTTTAATGGCATTCTGTTTTCTCTTTCTAAAGCTTTAGTCTTTATCCTACTTGCAGACTATCACTTAAAACGCATATTCAAAGAGCCAACTATTAGGAATTCATATCAGTTTCCGAAATAGATATTTTAATTTGTAGCCCAAATTTCAATTTACTTTTTCTTAATTTGATAAAGTAATGTATGTTACAGGCTGTTACAGACTAACGCCCCAACGCAAAGAGTGCAAACATTTCTTAAAAGACCCTCGGCTTTTCATTCGCTACCAGATAGTCTGCAAAATTCCCTAGGGGGAGGGGGAGGGGGGGGCAAATCTATTCCTAGCCATCCGTCTAATACATGTGTAGTTGCGTTTCTTTTACAGTTCGGTATATAATAATGGTGGAATGGTCCGGTAGGAGGGGGTTGGGGTGTCACTTGAAGTATGGCATATTTTGACCATGATCTTTACCTCTAAGGTTATATGGGATATTAGAACAGTCGTTGTCATCTACACAACATAGATTACTATTGTGCTTAATATCAACTATCACCATCAAATATGTTATCGAAAGTTTTCCACGAAATGAACTAACGTGATCACATGTGAAATGTGTGGATATTGATGCTGGGCACTTCCTTTAAACAACATGACCTCGCTCACTTGAGTACCATTTGAACCAAGAATACGTGTATCTATCTTAAACCGTGGCATAATGAATGTTAATGCAAAGCAAGGGTCATAAATTGATAATGATCAGTCCCCGCCATGACTCAGCTTGAGATTTTCTTCAGCTCTGGCTGTCTCCAAGTCGTGAGCTCTCTTCCTTGTTTCATCATAGTATGATTGTTTCTCTGTGCTGATGCATTGCAAGAGTTAGGAAGCCTTCATGCGAGCTAAACAAGTTTTGTGTTTTAACAGCAGCAGAATCTAGGCCGAAGAATTGGTAAGTAAAATTCATTTAAGAAAAGAGTCGGTGGCTACGACTGCTGTCGGTTCTGTTGTCGTTAACTCATTGTTTGTTGCTGCTACAAAGAGTCAGTGTCAGGGCCTCAACTTTTACAAAGTTGGTTTCTTCTTTCAAAGCTGTTTTTGACATTCAAGTTGTTGGGTCAATACTACAGCTGTTATATGAGAAGCATTCATTTTGCAACTGATGTCCTGCAAACACAAATGGTATCGTGAGAAAAAAAAAATACCACGAATTGTCAAGAATGGAAACGAATATCTGTTTATATTCGGTCGGTTCGTGCATGCATTCAGCGTATTCTAACTTTATTGCAGTACTTCCAAATAGATTTCTGCACACTGTAGTGAATTCGTCGCAGCATCTTGGTGATGCCGAATTCCACGAATATTCGTAACTGTTTCTAACCAGTTTCGTTACTGTTTTGAAGAACATCACGAATTGGTTGAAAAAATTATAATTCTTCATGAATCGTAATATTTTTCGATTCTTGGTGAAATAGGGGCATTAGGCAGAAAATCATTATTTTTAGACCAAAAAAAATCGTTAACCACGTTATCTTGGTGGCTAAAAACCGCTAATCAAGATTAAATATGGCCAAAAATCACTAACCCATCATGCCCTCAAACATGTGGTAGAAGACATCTGAATTCATTCTTAAGTGAAAAATGACACATATACTCAGTAAACTTCATAAACTTGCAAAAAGCAATTTAAGAGAAAACGCCCCAGTATAACATGATTTTTTCATGTTATAGTTTTTCTTGTTGATCTTTATAGCGTTCTCAGCTGGTCGCATAGCCCTTTCAGCCGCGACGAAACACTTTATACTCTGCTTATTGGTTCGACCAAGGAAAGCGTCCCGATGTTGCTGAAAAGTGTTTGGTTTTTGCTTTACGTCCCAGTCAACAGCTATGATCATGTCGTGACGGTCAATTCACCTAACCAAATATTTCACACTTCATAAATTCCACACCGGTACGGGTGACCCGTACCGACACCGGTACGGGTGACCCGTACCGATATATCACTTCTGGCTCATATGAAATTACGTACGGGCGATTTCGATAATTTTTGGGGTGTAAAATTCGTGCTTAAATTTCACATGTTTGTCATATTGCTTCGAGTTTTTACCGTGTGAAGAACTGGTACGATTTTTCTCAGATGTGAAGAATTGCATGGTACTTAATTTTCACAAATGTGAAGAGTCGGTACCAAAATCTCAGACGTGTGAAGAATCGGTACCAAAACCTCACATCTGTGAAGAATTGGTAGCAAATTATCACTTGTGAAAAATTGATATCAAAACCCACATGTGTGAAGAACTTGTACCCAATCCTCACACAAGTGAAAAATTGGCACTAAAACATCAGATTAGTCTGATGTGAAAACTGGCTCTTAATCGTTACAGATGTAAGTAAGTAAGTAAGTAAGTAAGTAAGTAAGTATAAGTAAGTATAAGTAAGTATAAGTAAGTAAGTAAGTAAGTGACAAAACTGTGAAGATTGGAATCGAATGCAAAACGTAGCAGCTTTATCAATGAGAGGGATACGCATGTATGCTCTATGACATTTGCCTACGTGCATATTTTTCACAAAGTGAGATATTGGTACGGAATATGTGACGTACAGGTACCATTTTTTCGCGTGCCGTGAGTAATTGGTACAAATTCTTCACAGTTTGAAATTTGCGAAGTGTGATATTTGCGGTTCAACAGTGCATCAACAAAAAATGAGGGCGCACTTCGTGACGGCATCGGCATATATATTTTGACATCTACAAAGTTAGTGTTCGTTGACATAATGCCTATCTAATTTACATGAATGTTCAAGTCTCTGTATCGGTATGAACAGGCTGGTCGGGATAGTATCTCATGCGATAGCTCATCTATTAATCGTAGCCAAAGTCTAAGGCCTTTGAAAGGATAGACAGGGTACCTGTTTAATCAACGCTTAGCATCCGGAATCAGAGAACCGCATGGGTGTTTACGCTGCGTTCTAGCAGAATGCATATATGGTGTATAAAGAGGTGGCAAGCAACGTTGCATTTGTAGTAGATGGGCCAACTTGCTCAGATACAGAGATTGATTAGAATATTAGAAATTTGCAAGTTGAACTATTGTACACCCAAGAGAGCGAGTGATAAAGGCGCTGATCACTCTGTGCGGATGCGCAGGCTGGTTTGTGCCTTTGTTTCTCGCATTTTCTCATCTATCTATCTATCTATCTATCGATCTATCTATCTATCTGTCTGTCTGTCTGTCTGTCTCGCGGTCTTTGACAAAGCTGTGATTCTGTTGCATAGCAGTTGTTAAGGCACTGCCAAAACGACCCGGCAGATGAAATGGTCTGGCAAAAACCGGCAGTAGGCCTAACGCACCAATCTATGACTTATACATGTAGGGCTATGTCAATTTGAAATGATTTTTCTGTCTGTCTGTCTGTCTGTCTGTATGTATGTCTGTCTGTCAGATGAAACGGGTCAAGCGGACACGGCAGATGAAACGGCCTGGCAGATGAATCGATCTGGCAGACCCGGCAGATGAAACGGTCCGGCAGACCCGGCAGAGGAAACGGTCCGGCAGACAATATAAAACCGGCAGTAATTAAAACTCACGGATCCATGACTCAGGTCTTTGAATTTAAAATAATCTATCCATCTCTCTATCAACCAGTCTGTCTGTATGTCTGTCTATCTATCATTGACAATGCTCTGAACATGAAAGTTTATTTTGGCACTGCCGAAACGACCCGGGAGATAAAACTGGTCCAAATATAGATACATGTAGGTCTTGAAGTGATCGGACAGTAATGCACAGATTCATGACTTGCGTAGGTTTGTTAATTTTTAAAGGATCTATTATTGTCATAACTGTGAAAATATTTATGACCATATAAAAAATAGTTAGGTCGACAGTGCCTTCAGAGCGACCCGGCAGTTGAACAGACAGAAACAATGTTCTGCGGAATTGACCAAATTAAACGGGACGACAATTTTAGCTTAAATGCAATTCTAATTTGTATATTGTCTTTATTTCAGTGGTTCTTCAATGCATAACGCATGTGTAAAGTATTTATAAAAGTTTTAATTTGCTTCAATTCATCTCGATTTACTTCACTTTTCAGTTAGTGATAAAAGCCGGTACCGAAAACCGTTATTCTCCGGATACCAACTTCGGGTGCAATCGTAGGTTCGGTCCGGCACGGTCCGGCTAGGGCTTTTACCGACAACCGACCCCGAGCCATTGCTCATAGGTACCAGACCTATAGACACTTCTTATTTATCAATGTAATTTATTATTGTAAATAACTGGTGTGAAATAGAATTAACAATTATGTAACAAAATTCATTTTAGTCTGTTAAAGGTCCATCTACGGAAACTCAGAAAAAATCATAACAGAGTTTACGAAAGTTTCCCAGACTTTACAGGACAGTCGGTCTGGTGGACTGGAAAATTTGCCTGACCGACCACGATTTCACCAGACGGACACCATATGGGAGAAAACCACAAAAGAAGAACAATTATATATATAAAAGTAAAGTATTTTAAAATTAGCATGATGTTATATAATATAAAGACTTACAGGCACTGATAAGTGATAAGACAGTCCATAATCATTATACTTACTTTTGTCTGATATTTTCTGCCTTTGTCAAGAGGCTGAATTGCCCCCCCCCCCCCCCCCCTCATTCCCAATTGAAAATACCCACCCTTTTCCCAATGCCAGATGTCTTTTTTTCCCAAAAATAAATTAAGAGACAGCCTGAAACACTCATTACGCCTTATGAGAAACAATGACCCATATCAGAATGTGACTAGTGTCAATTAAATGCATTTGTGTGCTAAGACATCCCACTTACTAAAGAGCTTTGTTTGTGGAGATGAAATCTTTAATAAAATTACGATCTTTTTTGAAAGTCAATATTTGTTAATTCTTTATTTACCCCGTGGCATGCAAGAAAAAATGGCACTTCCACTGTACAACAAAATCAGCCATGAGCTGGCAGTTTTTCAATCTTCACACAGAGGTCTCGCACACCTGTTGACCTATGGCTGATTTTGCCATTTTACTTTCTTTTTTAACACATGTAGCATCATTTTCTTCTAGCTTCTTGCTCAGTTTTTGGTCGGGAAGTGGGACATTTTAATCCAGGCTTGCACCATCAACGTATTTTAAAAAGCGGTTATCATGACGGACAATGTTTTGGGAGAATGCATTGCCTACAAATTAAATGTCAAGCAAATAAAAGAAATGGCAACTGTCGACTCTTCTTGTGAAATCTGTTACGAGTCGTGAATACCTATTACACTATTGCTGGTTCCCGCATTGCATACACAATATACGTGACAGCGCAGTAAATATTAAAATCATTTGCCGGTACACAGTTTTCAAATACTGCTTTTTCATTGGTCAATTAAAACCAGAGTGTTTCTCAATGGATATATTCGGCCAAAACAGCCAGTTTTTTATGCAAATTTCACGCCGGACAGTCGGTCCTGTGAGCAGGCTATTCTTGTCTGCTCTTGCAGGTAAATCTGCTAGTCAGGACCGCCCGTCCTGCGACGTTTCATAATGACTGTCATGGCACGTACTATTTGTCAGTATTTTGCAAGTGTTATACACTTTGTGAGTCATTAACCAAACTAAGAACAAGTGACAAGCCATGTTTTAGTATGAATTAAAAATAAAAGCATCTGTTAGATCAATATTATTCTGCCGAAAATTTGGTGCCAGGGGACAAAAATTCCACTTGTCCGATTGTAATTACGAGTGAAATCTAGAAAGGACAAGTAATTCTTCATAGAGCACTCGTCCTATAGGACGAGTCCTTTGGAAAGAATTACTCAAGGAAGTCATATTACATTATTACTCCCTTATGTTCTTTATTGCATACGCTTTTAAAGGACAAGTGCATGTGTTTGGTAGGACGAGTGAAAATTGTAAGTCACTCGTCCTGCAGGACATGAGCAATATTTAAATATTTTTGTCCCCCAAGTGCACATCCAACATTGGAGGAACTTTTCCCGAAATCAAGTTTGTCGGGACAGAATCACGATATTGCCGTAAGGTATAGGCTAGATCTATCTAGTTTTTTTTTTCAAAAGGTAATGCTTGCATTACAATAACATTCAGTTTATCTGCTTTGTTTCCAAAATTAGAGGTTACATTAGGCTTACATCTGAAGATTTCGAAGATCTTATAACACATTTGACAAGAGAACCAAGATCATTCACATTTGTGGTGATTTTCTCCTGTAATTTATTCTTTGTTTCTTGATTCCAGCTGTAGGAAGTCATTGTTTTGGCTTTGGTCGTTTGGGTAGCCTCCCCTTAAAATTATTAAAAACTCCCCAACCTCTTTTTGTATGTTAACTCCCCAGTAATATGTATTAAGCTGCAAAC
The DNA here is from genome assembly GCA_964019695.1 of Loripinus fragilis. NCBI lineage: Eukaryota > Metazoa > Mollusca > Bivalvia > Lucinida > Lucinidae > Loripinus > Loripinus fragilis. The sequence goes on from OZ026515.1 coordinate 86,603,511, forward strand.
TCCCCGACAGTGCCCCCCCCCCCCCCCCCCCAAGAAAACACCACTGCCACAGGGTTCCAAATGATTAGGAATCTGCCGCGTCTTTTTTCGATTTGCAAGAAAACAGCCTAACCCTGTGGCAGTGGTGTTTTCCAAGGGAAGGATAACCGCTAGGGTAAGCAACTGTTTGGGAGTTTGAGTCAGCCAAACTAAGACTGAGCCCCTTCATGTCAAAAGGCTAAAAGCTGGTGGCATGTGAGGTGTTCAAAATAGTAAACAAACTCTCATCTGAATATATCTAAGACATGATTAGCATTAAGACCTCCACTTATAATTTCAGAGGTGAGAGAAAGGCTGACATTCCAAGAGTAAACACCACAAGGTATGGTCTGAGATCATTCAGGTCCGAGGCTCCCCGGATCTGGAACAGTCTTCCAAACAACTTGCGGGTGGCAGAGTCATACCCGCAGTTCCGAGAGCTGCTCCGGAGATGGGATGGTCTTGGATGTGGATGCCCTCTGTGTTGTGCCTAGTTTTATTTTTTGCTTCCTGCTTTAGATTTGCTTTGCTTTGCTTCGCTTTGCTGTTATTTGCTTTTTGCTTTTTACGATATATTTATCTGAGCCAGTGCATGGGATTTCCGACCGTGGGGTATGTGCGACCAGCAAAGCCTTAGATCAGACTGCGCATGCGCGCAGTCTGATCGGGACCTTTGCTGGTCGCTTGAGTGTTATGTGACTATTGGGCTGCTGCCTGGGTTCTGAGCCGGGGGGGGGGGGGGGGGGGCTGTGCGGGCTTGTATGGGTCTACGCGTGTCGGAATGCCACATTGTTGGAAGTCATATGCCAAGGCTTTTGATTCTACTATCCCATCCTTTTGTACATTTGTGCCTTAGAAATTTTCGCTGTCAAGACTACCTCATTGAGTAAAGTCTTGCTTTTATTTTTCGCCTTTTTCGTTTTTAGGGCCACTACATGTCAACAGGATGTGATTACTTTACAACTTAGACTCTGCCGCACTGTTTTCTTCCCTTGATTTTTTAAGGGAAGAACTTATTTTACCCTTTGAGTGCTACTTGCTTTTAGAGCTACTTGCTTTTACTCTAGTATACTAGTCTCTTAATCCCCTATTTAACCTTTTTATAGAGATATAATTTTTTAATAATTTTGTTTTTTAACCCAAGTTTATTTTCAGTCTTACAATGTATATATATGTTTATAATATTACTTTGCATGCTCTGTGATATGCTATGTTTTTTCTCTTTAAATTTGTTTGTCGAAGTAAAAGCCCTACAGGGCTTATGTTACTTGATATATGTATATTCATTCGACGTAAAATAAATCTTCTATGTCTTCTATGTCTATGAGTAAGCTGTGGTTCTCACAACTAACTTGACTTGGCGCGATTTTGCAGAGATTGAGTGAGAGCTTTCTCTGCACGCTGTGGAGCTAGTCAGTTGTCTGTTGGGGGTTCCTGGCGCTTCTATAAAGGTGGGGCTGGGATATATTCCTTGTCATTCTGAAATAGGCGGAGCTAGCTTGGATAGACCGTCAAAAATACCAAAAGGCAGTTCCCCTTGACCCATCCCCTGTGGGCAGCTTGTCTATTTGGGACTCCGATCACATCAGGTAGACCTATGGCTCTGCACTTGTGCTTAGTTATGTCTACACCCTTTTGCATGTTGGTTCTGTACAAGCTTGCGGTGATTTTTCTCCTGGCACTCCGGCTTTACCCACCACCAAAAAAGGCCACGACCACCTTGCTGGTATTGTGCCAGCATGCTGATTGTTGTAAGCCTTTTTATCAAATTTTTATAACCAGACACATTGCCTGTGGGGGGTGTCACGAAACTACCCTTCCTGCCCTTGGCTTGAATGGGTGCCCCTACAAATCAAGAGCGGTACACTACGACATACATACATACATACATACATACATACATACATACATACATACATACATACAATTACATATTTGACCCTTTTAAATCAAGTGACCGCCACGGTTTACCATTTTGACACCTGAAAGTGAGCACCCTATACATGGGAGGAAAATTGCATTAAAAATTTAGTTTTTCTTAGCCACACACGTAAACTTTCGCCAATCTTCAAAAAAGACGGAGAAAAATTTAAGGCATCAAATTACCTGCCTGTGTCACTAACAAGCCTCTGTTGTAAATTTCAGGAAAAGGAAAAAAATCACCAGCAACGTTTTGAGCACAAGGTTTTGACAGATTGTTAACGCGGTTTTAGAGCCCGATGTAGCTGTGAGACTCAGTTGTTGACGCTAATGCATGTGTTTGCTGAGACAGTAGATACAGGAGGGCAGATGGACCTTGTGATCCTCGACTTCTCCAAGGCCTTTGATCGTGTCCAGCATCAAAGACTTCTGGAGAAGCTCAACCACTCTGGAATCAGGGGTCAGACACATGGATGGAACAAGTCATTCATATTAGGCCGAACACAACAAGTCATCATAGACGGAGCAACATCGGAGAGTCCCGTCATAAACGGTGTCACTCAAGACACCGTGCTTGGCCCTCTTCTCTTCCTTTTGTTCATCAACGACCTGCCTGACTGCGTTACACCAAGAACCAGAATATTTGCAGATGACTGCATAGTATATCAGAATATACAGACTCCAAAAGACAACAGTGTTTTGGATTTTCTGAAAAGAAATATCCTCATCAATAGCAATCCACTCGAAAAAGCTGCAACAGTACCCCGCAAGGACGAAAACCTCCAAGTACAGCTTCTTTCCGAGGACCATACCTGTGTGGAACTCACTACCAGCCTCAGTTGCTGAGGCCCCTGACTTGGCACTCTTCAAGCAAGGGTTATCAGCTCTCACATTCTAAGCTAGGTAGGGGCCAGTCTGCAGATACATTATAGGGTCAGAGGGTTGCAGAGCTGTGCCAGCTGGGCGACGATATCCAGGGGCAGTTACTATAGCCGGATTGGTCTAATTAATATTAGTATATCCCGATGAAGATCTGAAAATGCAGATTGGAAACTTTCCTTTCTGTCTTCCTTTTCTGACTTCCTTTTCTATCCACTTTATTTCTACCTTTCCTACTGTTTTTCTTTCCTTTTTAACCGCCACCCGAGACATATTAAATATCAAAACAGAAACAACAAAACCAATCAATTGGTAGCAAATTTATTTTCTTTTAATTAATATTAGATTATTGACCAATCGCGAGATTAAATCCATGTCCCCAAGACGCAAAGGAGACAGCTTACAAAAGATTGATTCGTCCAGTCCTGGGGTATGTGTTTGGGATCCACAAAGTGTTTTTCTTCAGGAGGAATTAGAAAGTGTGCAAAGCGCACTGCCAGATTTGTAACAGAGAATTACAATTATGAATTTGGGAGCATGAGTTCAAATCTTGGACACGTGAAATGGGAATCCCTCAATAAAAAGAGGAAAGACAATAGCCTCAACCTATTATACAAAGGGCTAAAAGGTAAAGCCAGTTTACCAACAGATGACCTCATCGGAAGGGAAGAAATCACCACTCAATGGCATTTCAGACACTTACAGCTGGCACAAAAAATTGCAAATGCAGCTTGTTTCCACAGACTATTAGGGATTGGAATGTCCTCTCAGAATCTGTTAATTCCTCTGCTGAAGTTGCGGATGATTGTGTCACTAAGTAAGTAAGGGTGTAAAGATCAGGAATCGATACAATCAAGTACCACACCTGACCCAGGATACCAATGGGAAAGTGACAAACTCACAGTAGACACCACAAACGAGAGCCAAGAGGTCAGCCCTTTCCCAGCAGGTGACCACAAAGCACATATAAACAGACGCGCACAAAGATATAGCAAACATAAGACAGAACAAAAACATAAAAGATCCACAAAAGAAGTACCGCCTTGGAACGGTCAGTAAAATATTTTACTGGAGGTCTTAAACCCGTTTAACGGCGCCAACCTCACCCTTAATTCAGATGTGAATCAAGACACATAGATATTTCGTTTGCATGAAAGACCCCTAACTTATCAATGCATCATCTCCTAAAACATATAAATCAAGATATAACAAGGAGATGAAACAAGGATAAGGACTCAACAGTAAATAAAACTGAATACCGGAGCAAAAGAAATCCAACAGGTAAACCCCGGTGGTATAAAGTAGTCACTGGTTTCGTCTGTGAGGGTTCATAATAATTGTGAATTGCCTGTGGGTATTTACAATATTTGTGAATGCTTGGTTTAGGTAGGACGCAGGTGTTCAGCCAGGTGCGGTGTTGACATCTGTGATTGACATGTTTATGTTTTTATAGGGAATTCTGACACCAGTTTGTTATTGTTTTTCAAATGTCATATTTATTAGCCTGTCAATTTTGATGGGATGTTTTAACACTTTCAAAAGGTCATGATGACAGATGTTACTTAGTTTAGTAAAATTACATAAGCCCAATAAATAGATTGTGTCAATTCTGACATTGATTGGCAGGATTGCGCAATACATCTAATCATATGACCTTTGGGGAATTGCGCAACTGGTGTGACTATGAGTCACTTTTGTATCTTCTGATTGGTTGATATAAATAGAAGCTTACCTATGTAGAGGGCGCTATATAGTAAACTTGAAATATGATTGGTTAGTGATGATGTCATTAGGTGGCGCTGTGATTAGCTTCTATCACGTGACTTCATGGTATATAAGATGAAACCCAGTGGCAGAGCTTCAGACCTTGGTTAACATTTGAACATAGACTTTGGTTAGACTTTGGAGATTTCGGAACTTTGGGTTATAGATAGTTTCTTGAAGTATTTTAGTTGAACTTAAGAAGATTTAATAAAATTATAAAATTGTGAAAGTTGTTGGTGAAATTTACAAGACTTAGAAATTCTAAAGAGACTTTGAAAACACAACGCGAACTTGAAGATTAGAATCAACTACTACCTTACATCTGGGACGTTTTTGGTGCCTACTAGACCAGGATTACGAACTTTGTTTTCGTGGACACATTGTGAAGAACAGAGAAGAACAGGAACAGTAGTGAACAGATTGTGATTGAAGAAATAGTTAACTAGTGATCGGTGGATTTTTCTTGACACGGTAGGACTTGTCATTTTATTCTTATTTAAGTAACAGTCAGCTAACCATATTTAAAATTAATTACTATGAAAGTTTTGAATGACGCAGGTGCTGAGAATGTGTTTAAGCATTTGGCTAGGGAAATAACGGAGGTCTCATTTGCATTTTATGCACAGACTATCTCACAGACTGTGCAATGTTTTGAGTATAATCCAAAGTGTTTCAGAGATTTGGTAATTCAAATGAAACTTGGCACTCTGTTGGCTTATTGTTTGAGACAGACTTTTGTTGGTAGATTTTAATGTAGATATGGAAATAAAGTTTCTTTTCATTTTTTAGTTTTTATTTCTGCATTTTTATTTTTTTTAATGAAAAATTTATAGGAGAAAAACAATAATTTTATGGAAATTACAGACTTTGCTATATTAGTTTTGAAGAGTTTTCTAAATTTGTTTAGGATTTCAGTAATCATTCTACGAGGTGGGGGTGTCTTCAGGCATAGTTCAGATGCTTTGTCATATTGTAGATGACGTGGGGTGTTATGGAAGAGTTATTCTTCTCCCCTTTATTTTTATTTGTGGTACCATGTGGTACGTTTCTGAATTATGATGAAGACGTTGACATTTTAGTAGAGTTTTGCTTTATGCTTATTTAATTGCAATGGATTTGGTTTTCATTATCTATTATTATGTTTTGTTTTATGGCAATAGTATTATTTTATGTTTAAAATTTATTTAAAAGAGTTTCAGAGAGTATAAAACTTTGTTTAAAAGGCAAACTATTTGTTTTAAGGTTCTGTTGAAAATGTTGAAAGTTTTATGGGTGTAAAAATGATGATATTGGTTCTATGGATTGAGAATGTCTTCAATCATGGTTCAGATGTTTGTCATATTGTATATGGCATTTGGGTGTTAATAGAAGAGCTTTGCCCTTCTCCCCTTTTATTTTTATGTGTGGTACCATTTGGTATTTATCTGGATGATGATGAAGACATTAGCATTTTGGTAGAGCTTGTGTCATGTTTTTGTAAATCAGAATTAAATGGTTATGTAATTATAAGGTGTTTGAGGTAACTAAATAATGCATTAGGAAAATTTTCAGTATAGTATGAAATTATAAATTTATTTTATCATTTGTATGAGGTCTTCATTGTGGATCAGACTGTGATCCGTGTGTGGATGAATTTAGGGTTGTAAGGGTGTTTTGTGTTTCCCTAACCCATGAGAGATTCTGGTATTCACACTGCTTCATTGCCTGATAGATTTCTGAGGGTTTTATAGGATTGATAAGTAGATTTTTTTTGTATTTTTTGTTATTGAGAAGATGGATTTTTAATGGATAAGATTCGCAACAGTGATTTGGTTTTAATTTCTGTCTGACCAAAATTCAGGTTGTTAGAGTCTTGAAATGACCGGATTGAATATATTGACTGTGGTTTTTGGATATTGATTAGAGTTGTGGAAAGACTTAAGGTCTTTGATGCTTTGGAAAAGCTATTTTGTATAGCTTGCAAGGTGATTTTCCTTGTGTTTGAGGTGGAGGCGATGACCCAAGTTTACAGTTGGTAAATGTAAAGGGTACTTGCTTGGGATCATGATGTTTAAGCAATTTGTATATGTGGCTTTTATTGTAAAAGTCTTCAAGTAATTTTACTTGCAATTTGCTAGGTAGGTGGTTTACGCTACCAATTTTTGGATTTTATGTAGTGTTGTTGTGACGGTGGTTTCAACGTGGTTAAGCATTCTTATTTTGTTTTAGGTATCAATTAGCTGTACCTCTTGTTTTGTAATGCATGAGATCATAATTTGTCTGAACCCTTGATTGTCAATTGTAGAGTATGTACACTCAGGTGTGTGGATTATTGGAACTTCTGATGGTCGAAATTTACCATTGTTTGCCAAGATCGGTCCGGCATGCAGGGTGAAGTTGTTGTGCATCCACCCCTGGGTGTGATAAGATTAAATATGACTTGTGGGGCTGCAAATGATTATTTGAGTTTACCCCCCTATTATGAGAAAAAGGTTAGAGGTCATATTTGGGATGCTTGGGGTTCATTGCTTAAATTGAGAAATATAACACACTTTTCTCTTTGGGAAAATTTTACATCTAATTTCCCTAATTTGATTACAATTGAGATTTCAAGTGACTTAATGAATTTAAGAGAGATTGCCATGCCTGCTTTTATTGATTATGTGCATAATTATAGGAAGGTAGATGAGCACGGTGGGTCAGTTTCTAGTTGGTCATTTGTTGTGATGATTTTTGGCACATGTGTCTTCATTTTGATACTGATTTTCATGTATAAGAAGTGCTTTCATGAGAAAGTGAAAGTCTATTTTGGTGAGAGGTTAGCTGATTGTTGTGGTAATAAGAATGTTGTGACGAGTTCCTTGTCAGTTGTTGAGAATGGGTTGGTGTCGTCGGAGCATGACGAGATTGTTAGGCGCAAATCGGGAAGACAACCTACTTCCGCACCAGACCAGAAGGAAGCGAAGGTGTTATTGGCTTCGCTGGAGAATATGAAGAAATAAGTTGTGTTTGAAAGAGAGAGATGGCCATGAATAACATAGAGAAACTTTGACTTAAAGTGTACACAGAACTATGAGTCCATGGTAGTGCCATGGTGAAGATATGATGACATGAAGATATGTAAATAGTTATTGATAATGTGTGTAAGTCCAGTCATTTAATATGAAGTTTGGTGGCTGGTGAAGATATAAATATGCTTACTATGATGTGTACAAAAATATGCACTGTAAAGACTGATAAGAAAGACTGATATATGACCTTGAGATGTATAAGAAGGAATACAGTAAGGGACCTTTTCACCTCAAGTATCATCGAGTTTATATGAAACATAATGACCTTTAAAATCCAACCAGTTTCCAAAGTGATGACAGATAACAGGTCAAATCAAGATTTTGTTGACAGCTTTGAATTGGTGACCTTTAAATGTCAAACAATTAATGACATTTATACATAGTGAACTTTTGTAAACAACAGCTAATAAATTTTGGATTTTCTACATTACTTACCAGTCAATTATTCCAAACAAGAAAATTAACATTATACAGTTATGGATAAGCTATACAACATTCAGCAACTAAAAAAGTGTTTTGGACAGCAGACAAAATTCTATATACTGGATATCAGCAAAGCAATTAAACTTTTGGACGAAATTGAACAGAGTTTAGACGACACCATAATTTGGAAATTGCAAGCGGAAAACAAAATTAATTTCAAATATACTCCTATGGAGGAACAAACTGAATGTAACCGACAGGAGGATAATAACTTTGTATTTTACCATGGAACTGGGGAGCAGGATGATCCAATACAAATAGACTAGCCGCGGAGGAGTGAAGATGAACCTTATTGTATATTGACTGTATTACTTGATGGACGGAGAATAGGATTACTATATGTGTGGTGCATGTTTTTGATTTTGTATATGAGATTTTATGCATAGTGGGGTCTTCAAAGCAATTGTCTGCTTTGTGGTCTGATCAACCATTTTGTAGACATTGGGCTGTTTCATGATGTGCTCCATTGTTAAAGCTTGGCATGCATATGTCTGTCTCTGTGTAATCTGTAGGGAGGCATGTATATGTTAACTTGACGGGAAGGTGCAGTGGAGTGACAGTTGACCCTATTGTGCATGGGATTCATAATGTGTATATATAATTAGTTAAGATTTGACATTGTGTTGTGAATTCACTTGGGATTAATTGGACTGTAAATCTGCTTGTGGCTTCTGTGTGCTCTGGAGAGTTTGGGACAACTGCACACTCGATGGGGTGGCCAACCATTGAGTGGACACAAGGTTCTCTGGAGTGCGCTGTCACATGCAGATGTTTGCTGTAAATAGTTTTATAAATGTTTTGGAAGTTGTACTTTGATGATGCATATGTATTGATTATGTTTAGTAGTTATAGGATTATTTGTGCATGCTAGTATTTTATTTATATTGTGGTATGTATGTGAGTGAGTGTGAGTGTGTGTGTGGATGTTATTTGTATATATGGGGTATGAGAGATGAGCTTGGAGAGTTTCACTTTATTGAAAATTTAAGTCAAACTCTTAAGGCTTGGGCGTGTATAAAGTAGTCACTGGTTTCGTCTGTGAGGGTTCATAATAATTGTGAATTGCCTGTGGGTATTTACAATATTTGTGAATGCTTGGTTTAGGTAGGACGCAGGTGTTCAGCCAGGTGCGGTGTTGACATCTGTGATTGACATGTTTATGTTTTTATAGGGAATTCTGACACCAGTTTGTTATTGTTTTTCAAATGTCATATTTATTAGCCTGTCAATTTTGATGGGATGTTTTAACACTTTCAAAAGGTCATGATGACAGATGTTACTTAGTTTAGTAAAATTACATAAGCCCAATAAATAGATTGTGTCAATTCTGACATTGATTGGCAGGATTGCGCAATACATCTAATCATATGACCTTTGGGGAATTGCGCAACTGGTGTGACTATGAGTCACTTTTGTATCTTCTGATTGGTTGATATAAATAGAAGCTTACCTATGTAGAGGGCGCTATATAGTAAACTTGAAATATGATTGGTTAGTGATGATGTCATTAGGTGGCGCTGTGATTAGCTTCTATCACGTGACTTCATGGTATATAAGATGAAACCCAGTGGCAGAGCTTCAGACCTTGGTTAACATTTGAACATAGACTTTGGTTAGACTTTGGAGATTTCGGAACTTTGGGTTATAGATAGTTTCTTGAAGTATTTTAGTTGAACTTAAGAAGATTTAATAAAATTATAAAATTGTGAAAGTTGTTGGTGAAATTTACAAGACTTAGAAATTCTAAAGAGACTTTGAAAACACAACGCGAACTTGAAGATTAGAATCAACTACTACCTTACAGTGGGCCCGACAAACAGCCAAAGCATCAGGCCCCTACCATCTCATCAATAGATAAGTCTTTAAGTCGGAACCATCATAGAGTCTGAAGTCCGACCCACCGGCGTGCATTTAAAGAGGAAAGCAAAGTTGCCAACCGTGATTGGGTTGACTACCAAGCATGCAGTCTGTTGCAATACATCAATGTTATAGCCTATCTTTTTTATAAGTTTACTTATCTGGTGGGAGTCAAGGACTAGTTTTCCTAACTACAGGTCCTGGTGAATGATTGTCAGTTTTGGCGGTTCATCAGTAAACTTATATCTTGATCTTGATCACGGAACAGTTTACTCTTCAATATATAGGTTTTGCTTCCACCCATCGTTTTTGCAATATTTGAGGCGATCACTGCGCTGTTTAAATTTACATGTATGTGGCCTATATTATATGAGCCGCGACATGAGATTCTCAACAATGTGGTATGTGCGACCAGCAAATGCTCAGACAAGCCTGCGCATACGCGCAGTCTGATCAGAGCATTCGTTAGTCGTTGGAATATTCTACGACTGTTAAGCTACTGGCTGAGCACCATTTGAAGTTTCTAAGCTTAAAAGGGACTGCACAGGCTTGTCTGAGGCCATACTTGTCAAAATGCCACATTGTTGGAAATCACATGTCGCGGCTCAATTTTTATCATTATTATCACGTCGAGAGGGAGGAAGGTTTATTTTTATGTATTATTGAACTTTTTGGTTACTGTTAAGGCGGCACCTCATGAATGCGTAAATAGGACTGATCTATTTTAGACATGGGTAAAAGCTGAAAATGAGGTGTGATTTTATTCGAAGGTAACTGTATCATTGTACCATAACACCCTAGTAAAGACAGTAATTATTTGAACTTTAAAACGCACGCAAAATAACTACATTTGAGAGTGTCTGTTTATTGTTTAACATACGTATAGACGCAAACAGTGTGGACCCAGATCAGACTGTCTGATCTTGATCTACACGGTTTGTTAAAGAGGCTTCAAAATATTTCAGTAGACAACAAAACATACGACTTTTTGTGATATGCCCTTTAAGGGTTAATACATGTGAGGTCAGTGATATACAGTCAGGACTTTCATGAAATGCAAGCACGTTTGCGCGGCCAAAATAGCTTATTAACTTTTTACCAAGTTATAAATAAAACCTGATTTACCTTCCTTATTAGCAGATGAAATAGCCGAACCACACCAGGATATGAATAGTTAAGTTGTCGCCTTTACAGTAAGCGAAAAGTCTATTAATACATGTCCGGAAAAAGCAGACATGGTTGGTTTGTAATCGAGCATATCCACATCCTAACTGTCACCATGGTAGCAAAAAGTGCTTAAGTTGGTTATTATTATTATGACTCTCACCTAAGGGCCACCGTCACGCTTTAGGCGTAGTCAGTGAAGAATAAGGAAGTAGAATCAGCCTAAATAACTGCTACTTTTGACTTACAATATCATGGCTCTCTTACGTAAAAGGAAAAACTAAAATTCTCATTATCTATATATTTTTGAAGTGATTTGGTGCCAGTGGAATGCATTTAAGCCCCCCCCCACCCCCGGTGGCTTTGGCTGCTGTCCGTTCTAAGGCGGTGGTTCTGTTGTTGTTGATTTGTTGTTGATTGTTACTCCCATTGTGGGATTCTGTAATTCTATGTTTTGTTGTGCGTTATTTTGTGTCCATTCTAGTTTTGCAATCATCTCGATGGGGAAGAGAGAGCTGGTTGCTTTGCTTTGTTTGTCTTCCTGGTGTCTCGTGATTGTTGTGTGGCTCTTCCTCACGATGCCACGGGTTTGTCTGCAGTTTGTGATTATGATATTTCCTGATCATACTCGCTTACTATTTTTGAAATTAATTGAGTTGAAACGAAGATATTTTCTACTGTTAAACCGCGTTTATACATGTATATCATGACAAGTAATAAATTTACGCATATTCCACGTGCATTCTTGGTAAATATTAATCGCGCTCACTCGGGTCCATGTTTAGTACATTTTGTATCTTTAACTCTCAGGCTTTCCATGGTAGCGGCGGCTTGTGTCGTCTGCTGATAACCTTAAAAAGGTTTGCAAACAGCCAGTTGGACCAATATCAAGACCGATAGAACGTTGGTCCTGTTCTGGGAACCAAGATTAGATACTCTTATATTGATCTTTAACGATTCTTTTTTTTTTTTTTTTTTTTTTTTTGGGGGGGGGGATGGGGTGGGGGATTGAAAAAGTCTACAGACGACAACAAAAGCATGAAAATTTACCCAGTATGCAAATAATTAAAAGATTCTTGTTTTATATGTACTGTTCGTCTGGATGCGAGTTTCTTGGATTTTTATTTTTTAATTGTCTGTCTGTCTCTAGACTCAGAAGTACATTAATATATTTGCCGTTCCTTGGAAGTTAAAACTACCAATATTACGCTTGGCATTTACATGTTTTTGTTTTCAGACGCCACAAAATAAAAACAAGTTATAATTCGACCAGGGAATGCCACAGCCTATAAAAGCATACTTTCCAAGAAACCAAATTTATAGTGTGTGTTTAACTCATTTAACTATGGGACAAATGCAAAACAGTTCGGACCAAGGTCAGACGTCACGTATGATTTGGATCCTCACTATTTGCTAAAGGAAATTTCAATTCAAAATGAAAAAGATGCTAACAACCCAAAAATTGCATGTCTAGTTGTAAACTCAATCACGGGTTATAACTATGGTTTCCTTTTTAATTGCACGACGGTGGGTCAGCCTCAGACTCAATAACAGCTCTGACGTAAGGCCAGAATTATTTTATTAGCTAATTTATGAAGCTTCCTAGTGTAATTTTCCAGAAAGTAGAAAAAAATTACATTAAATTTTCTACATTTTTTTTATTTTATCCGTCGACCCTAAATATTATTTGTTTCATTGAAAAAAAAATCTTTTGGGGGTCTGTCTGTGTACTTTTGAGAGTGACACTGTTGAAAGTGATTGTCCTGTCCAGATTTTTCGGAAATGATAAAATATTTAAAGATTTAATACAGACTGTTGGTTTACCTGTTACTAGTTTTACTGTTTCTGGAAGAAAAAGCTCTTAAAATATTTAAAAAAAAGCTCTGAAAATGACCAGTTAACTGGTCATTTTCAGAGTTTTCAGAGCTTTTTTATTTATTTTTTTTCGTCCCCTCGACCCTAAATCTGAAAAAAAATCCGGTAAATCAACTGATAAACAAATTCTGGCCTAAAGCTTTCACCTGATGGTGTCTTTGACGGGGCCCACCCTTGCTCAACCTGAGGTTTTCGTTAGCTCTGACTGTCTGTAAGATATGAGCCCTTTTCTATGTTTCATCAATGTGTGTTAATTTGATTAGATTGTTTCTCTGTGATGATACTTGGCTTAAGATAGGGAGCCTCTGTACTAGCTAAACAATTTTTGTTTTTGAACAACAAATATTCGAGGATGAAGATCTGGTACTAGTAGAATGAACTTAAGCCCCCCTCCCAAGTGACTAAGTCTGCTTTCTGTCCTAAGGCCGTGGTTCTGTTTTTGTGGGATTTATTGTTTATTGTTGCTCCCATTGATTCTTGTTTTGTTATGAAATACGCAGTACCCTTTCTAGTTTTGCAATCATCTTGATGGAGAAGAGAGAGCTGGTTGCTTTAGTTTAATTGTCTCCCTAATGTATGGTGACTGTTAGTATTCTGTGACTCTTACTCACTGTGCCATGGGTTGGTCTGCAGTGAGTGATTGTGGTATTTTCTGATTATACTCACTAGCCTTTTTGGAACAATTAAAATTGTTATTTATTGTAATTCAATCACATTTTCCAAAGTAATAGCATGTTAGTCAGCATTTTTTTTAATTTCAGAAATTGTAGTTCAATTAATTACAGGGTCTAAAATGCGAGTAATTAACATTTACTTTCAATCTTAGTAGATCAGTTATGAATACAGGTCAGGTGCCTATACAGATACATATGACTAGCATGGATACTTTATTCACTGTGCTTATATAATATGATAAAAAGTTGAATTCAACATAAAACCAATCGAGAAATAATGGCATAGAACAGGTTAATCCTCATATAGCTAGTTTTCTGAAAGCTGCATTTTTCTAAGCATCTCTTTTTCAGACGATTAAAGCCCTGTATAAGGCGTTTTGGCATTCAATCTTTAGGCGGTGGTTCTGTTGTTGTTGATTTGTTGTTGATTGTTACTCCCGTTGCCAGAGTATTAATTGCTGTATGTTTTGTTGTATGTTACTTTATGGCCATTCTAGTTCTGCAATCATCTTGATGGGGAAGAGAGAGCTGGTTGCTTTGCCTTGGTTTGTCTTCCTCGTGTCTCGTGATTGTTGTTTGGCTCTTCCTCGCGGTGCAATGGGTTTGTCTGCGGTTTGTGATTTTGGTATGTCCTGATCAAATTCACTTACTTTTTTAGATAGATAGGATACCAAAACACAATAAAAAACAAAGAAAGTGTGACAATTTCAATAATGATTTTATTGTTTCCAGATAGTACTGTTGATTGGTAGACTAACTTCAGCGCTCAAATGCCTTTTGTTAAATTTTCTTATCTATCTATCTATCTATCTATCTATCTATCTATCTATCTATCTATCTATCTATCTATCTATCTGAAATATTCTCACCAGTGTTATTTGGATGTGATGTGCACATGGAGTGTTATCAAGAGAAGATTAAAGCCATGATAGGTCAGAATAACAGATTGTTTGTGAGACGAAAGATAATACTAGTGTTCATGCGCGGATCCATGGGGGTTTAGGTCCAAAGTTATGACAATGTATTTATTGTTTTTTTTTTCTTTTAACCATCCACTTATTTTAAAGAGGGGAAAGTGGATCCGTGGAGAGTAGATCCATACCAGTATTCATAAGAAAACCTATACGCAGTATACCAAAGCAGGCAACCATTGGCCCGCCAGTAAAACGCCACTAAAATGGTGTTTTCCTGGTGGGTCGACATTGAATGCTGGCTGGGTTGTTCTAATTTTCCAGGAAACTCTTTACCAGTATTTTACCGAAGACACTCATAGTTGATCGCTAAATATAATGTTGGCTTGAAACTCTTCTGCAACAAGGCATTTTCAGAGCCAGTATTCTATGGCGATTTGGTCTATAAATTCAAAAGAATCGCTGGTAAGCCTTCTATTCATGTTCATTTTAAAAAGATCATAATCATTATAAAAGAGTGGGATATAGCATGGATGGTTTATAGCTGTGGTTTCCTCTTTAATTGCAGGATGGTGGGTCAGGCCTCAGCTTCAATGGCGATACTGACTTAAATCTTTAATTAGTGGCTCGGTGCCTGATAATATTTCAGCCTTTCAGGCTCGGGTTTCGACACCACCATTGGGGTCCAGCAGATGTCAATGCATAGAAAAGCATGTATGATCCCTAAATTGAAAATGACACACACACACACCAATTATTATTCAGCACAATAAAGATGAAAGCCTCGAGCCACGAGGAAAGGGTACACATGTCTAATATATAAAATAAGTAATTTAATACAGTCCAAACATCGTCTGAAGATACCTAGGCTTATCAGATTCCTTGCTATCAGAAATAACTCGAAAGGCTTTTCCGGCTGATGCTCAAAACTCCCCATATAAGAAAAATAAATCTACTGGTATATACAGGTGTATAGTGTTTCACACGTGAATAAGCAAAAAACATACCCAACTTGCCATTTCTTAAAAGACCTTGTCATGGGTTGTACTCCGCTAAGGACTGACCAATGTCCCTGATGTTCATACATGTGTAGGATCCTGAGCACAGAGCTGTCGACACGAAGAAACTCTAAGACCCTAGTTATCCTTAGAGAACACACTAAATACAGATCAAGTTCGAAAGGGAAGGTAATCTGCAAAATTTGGACTGAGTTATGGCCCTTTCTACTTAGATTTTGGCTAAATTGTGGTTTACGACCAATAATATTTTGAGGGAGCACAGTGGCTCAGTGGTAGAGTGCTTGGCTCGAGAAAGAGAGGCCGCGGGTTCCAGCCTCAACGGTGTCACTGCGTTGTGTTCTTGAGCAAGACATATTAATCCTAGCTCAGTACTGGGTCAACCAAGGAAGACCCATCCAAACATAACTGAAAGATTGTTGATGGGACGAAAAGAATAAAATCAAACAAAATTATCAATAATTTTGAACGGATTCATAGATTTCATTCAAATTTTACAGAAGGGCAAAACATCTTAAAATACCGGTCCAGTTTGAATTTGGAGGTCATTTGCAAACTTTGAACCGAGTTATGACCCTTTTTGACTTAGGTTTAGGCTAATGCAAAAGCTTGGCTTTATTGTGGAATAAACTTCACATTTCTCCAAAACTATTATATCTAACAACTTCTCACTATGGGTGCCTGTAGATAAGCATGACAGTGATTAAAATCTTACCCCACCCCCTTGACCCCTTAGGTGGAGTCAAAGGTCAAATATTTAAATTTCGCATTAACTTAGTCAGTTGTCAATATTTTACTGTAATTTCGCATGCAGACAGAGGTACAATAAATATGAAACATATCAAACTTGATTGTAGATCGAAGGCCTGGGTCAGACCCCCTGGGTGGACTTAGGGGGTGGGATCAAAGATAAAAATTCAACTTTTTCAGAATATGGTCATGTTGCATAGCAAATTAAATGGAATGACGCATGCGGCAACATGGTAGCAAATGTTTTGCCCATAGACCACTCTGTCCCCAACCTGACCCTGGGAGTGGGGCCAAAATTCTGAAAAAATATGATCATGTTGCATATCAATTTAAAGAGAATGACGATTGCAGCAACATGGTGGCAAATAATTTACCCACAGAACCCCCCACCCCAACCTTGGCAGCAAATAATTATAATAAAATTTTGCCCGCAGATCCCCTCAGCTTTTAATGCGCCCAACTTTGTAAAAGTTGAGGGGGCATATTGCTATGGGCTTGTCCTTGCGCCAGTCCGTGTGTCCGTTCATTAAGATACAGTTTTGAATTTTTTTGCCCCCAACTTTGTAAAAGTTGAAGGGGCATATTGCTTTGGGCTTGTCCGTGCGTCCGTCCGTGTGTCCGTTAAAATTTATTAAGATACAGTTTTGAAATTCCATATATGGATTCCTCATCAAAATAATATCGAAACGTATTTTTTTTGTAAGTCTGGATTATCTCCCTTTGTGGAGTTATACCCCTTTTAAACGGTCATAATGCTATTTTGTAATCAAGATGTCTCGAAATTTATAACAGCTATGAGCTTCAAGCTTGGTCAGCTAATTCAGGATAATAAGTATATAACCTGGTGCGAATTAAAAAAAATTATTTTACTCTTTGCTCACCTGAGCCGAAGGCTCATGGGTGAGCTAATAGTATACGAGGACTGTTCAAATATGTATGCAAGTAGCTTCATCATTTTTTTCACATATATGCTACGACAAAATGAAAAAAGTTTCTATAAAGGACTATATGTCACCTTTAAACTGGTACCAGAACTTATGAAAAATACAGTATACTTATCGAGCTATTGCCCTTTGAATGAGGGTCCTGTTAGTATACTAACAAACTCAATGTTTCGAACATATACCAGTGATATAGACGAGCGTATAATTCTTCGATAAACAGGTGAAAATTCTTGAAATTTTTAAGGAAGTATCCCCATATTTTTATATAATGATTCTGTGAAAGTGGCGAAAATCCGACATGCTTTTGTTAAATTACAAGGAATCGTTTTCACTATAGTCTCCATATGTTTTCAATTAAATGGTAAACAAAACACCACCCTTCAGTTTTCAGTTAACCTTATCTCTAACAAAGTGCAAGAAGCAACATTTAAACTAGTTTTAACTCAAAGACAATATGTTGATCGCTCATGCTGAGTTGTTGCTACAAATTATTGATGGATAGTGGGTAATTTTTAAACGCTGAAAAGCATTTTTATTAAGTCAAAAATGCCTTTAGTGAAGGGGTTATTTAATTTATGCTTAATTTTTATCATAACATTGTGGCTTTATTCTAAATTTGAACGTAAATTTTAAGTTTGACCACTATAGGCAATATTTATAATAAAATAACTCACCTGGTCTTGAGGACTAGACTGATTTAACATAACACGCCATTAAGAAGCTGAAAATGCTTGAAAATAATATAAAACTTGATTACCCTGTAAATAGAGGACGGCGCGTTTTGAAAACTCCCTTATGACATATTTAGCATGTTTTCAGCAAAACGCAAATATAACGACACAGCGATGTTCATTATTACATCACCAGTAGATAACTCAAAATGACGTTTATCAAAACATTAATGACGTCACAAACAAGCCTGTTTACTCGAAATTAAAACAGGATTATATTAACTTATTCCTGCAAGCAACTTTTGGATTGTTACTTAAACTTTCATCTAAACCATTTTGTCTAAAACTTACAAAGATATGACAGTATATCCGAACATGTACCAAAACGTGCATTGCAATTTGCTTCAGGAAAACTTCAGTATACAGATATGGCCTTTATATAAGGGTCTGTAACTCGAGAAATATTGTGAGTGTTACTTTAAGATTGGTGCCATTTTAAAGGCGACAAAAAGTTCTTTCAAGAAAGGTATGGCATTTTGTCGTAGTATATATGTGAAGAAAGTTATGAAACTACTTGCATTCATATTTGAACAGTCCTCGTACCAGTCTCTCCAGCGTTCGTCCATCCATCGTCTGTCCGTCAACATTTTCAAACATCTTCTCCTCTGAAACCACTGGGCTAATTATACTCAAATTTCATATATAGAATCCTTAGGACATGGGAACGAAAGTTTGTTCAAATTGTCCTGGTCACATGACCAAGATGGCCGCCACGCCCATATATGGTAAAAACTCTTTAAACATCTTCTGCCCCAGAACCAGAAGGCCGATGACCTTGGGACTTGGTATGTAGCATTGGGGGTGTTGGGCCTACCAAGTTCAAATAATGAACCTAGGTTGACCTTGACCTACTTAACGTCAAGGTCAAACTGCTTCCTAATGCTTTTAAATGGTAAATATTTTGAACAGTTGATTTTTGAATACTGTTAAAGCCAAAGTCATTATTCGTACTTGATATGTTTAAACTAATGAGACAATGACTAAAAATAAGTATTACAGGTCAAGGTTTACCTTTGCCATTTCAGTCAGGGTCGCTCATATTGTGGTCCCATCAATATACAATGTAGTAAACATAGTTTACTCACAAACCATAGGGCCAATTGAACTCAAAGTTCACGCGAAGACTTTTTATGATAAGTTAGCCAAAATTTATACAAAATATTTTGGTCACATGATAAAGATGGCCGCCACGCCCATATATAGTAAAAACCTTTTGAAAATCTTCTTTTCCAGAACCAGAAGGCCAGTGACCTTGAAACTTGGTATGTAACATTGGGGATGTGGGGCCTACCCAGTTTGTTCAAATGATGATCCCAAGATGACCTTGACCTACTTAACGTCAAGGTCAAATTTGCCTCCTAATGCGTTTGAATGGGATATTTTTGAAAACTTTAAGTTGTTTTTTGAATACTGTGGAAGCCAAAGTCATTATTCTCACTTAATATGTTCAATCTAGTGTCTATCAATAAGTTTCAAAGGTCAATGTTGACCTTTGACCTTTCAGCCAAGGTCGCTCATATTGGAGTGCACTTGGCCAATTGAAATCAAATTTCATAGGACAACTCCTTATGATTGGTTAGCCACAATTCATACAAATCGTTATGGTCACAGGACGAAGATGGCCACCACGCCCATTTATGAAAAAAAACCTCTTTAAATATCTTCTTCTCTGGAACCAAAAGGCCATTGGCATTGGGACTTGGTATGTAGCATTGGGGATTAGTACCCTACCAGGTTTGCACATATGATGAATATAAGTTGCCCTTGACCTACTTTATGGCAAGTTAAAATTTGATTCCATGAGGAAAATCTTAAAATGTTCATTTTTCTACAACTGTAAGCCGAATTCACAATTGTTATATAATTAATTTATATTAAGTTCCAAGTGTCAAGCTGACCTGTGACCTTTTATCCAAGGCCACTCATTTGGACCGCTACAAATCTATCTAAACATCTTTTTCTCAGAAATCACTGGGCTGTTTGATGGATTATTCCTTAGTTGTTTAAGTCACTTGACCAAAATGGCTGCAACCCCCATATATGGTAAAACAAAATTTGTCCCATTATAAGCTGTAGTTGACCTTGACCTATTTTAACATTATTAAGGAGATCAGGTGAGCGCGTCAGGACCTTCAGGTCCTCTAGTTTTGAGTTATTGCCCTTTGCAAATTTTGGCATTGAAAACTAGATATCTCAAAAACTATAACAGCTAAGAGCTTCATACTTGGTCAGCTAATAGAGGATAATGAGTAAATAACCTAGTGAAAACTTTAAAAAAAGTTTTTTTTTCAGTTATTGCCCTTTCAAATGTTGGCATTGAAAACTTGTAATCAAAATATCTCAAAAACTACTACATCACTCAAAAAATATTTCAGCAAGTAGTTTCAAACTTGGTCAGCTGATAGAAGATGATGAGTAGACTACCTATATATATATATTTAAGTTATTGCCCTTTGCAACTTTTTGCATGATTGCAAACTTCTAACCAAGATGTCTTAAAAACCGTTACAGCATGTAGCTTCAAACTTGGTCAGCTGATAGAAGATAATGAGTAGATAACCTGTTGAAAATTAAAAAAAATATATTTTATTTGTTCTTTCGAGCTATTGCCCTTTGCAAATTTGAGTATTGAAAACTTGTAAACAAGATATCTCAAAAATTATTGTAGCTAGCAGCCTCAAACATGGTCAGTTGACAGAAGATGTTAAGAAGATTTCCTGGTCAAAAATTTAAAAAAAAAGTTATTTTATTTTTTTGAGTAATTGCCCTTTGCAAATTTTAGCATTGAAAACTTGTCGTCAAGATATCTCAAAAACTATTACAGCTAGTAGCTTAAAACTTAGTCAGCTGATAGACGATAATTAGTAGATTACCTGGTCAAAATTTAAAAATAGTTATTTTACTTTTTTGAGTATTGCCTTTTGCAGATTTGGGCATTGGAAACTTGTAATCAAGATATCTAAAAAAAATATTATCGCTAGCAGTTTCAAACATGGTCAGCTGGTAGAAGATGATGAGTAGATTACCTGGTAAAAATTAATAATAAGTTTTATTATTTGTTTAAGTTATTGCCCTTTGTAAATTTGGGCATAGAAAACTTTAACAAAGATACACGTATCTTGAAACATTTTATAGCCAGCAGCTTCAAAAGTTGTCAGCTAATTCCTTGGTGAAGTTATTTTTTATTTTAGTTCGAATAAGGTCAGCTGATAGAGGATAATGCGAAATATAGCTAGAAGCTTAAAATTTAAGATGTGTTATGAACCCTTTTTGACAAGCAAGGGTTGGGGGCATAGTGTTTCATAAAACATCATTTCTACTTCAGAATATGGTTATGTAGCATTGCAAATTAAGGGAATGACACATGCAGCAACATGGTAGCAAATATGTTTTACCAGCAGACCCCCCCCCCGCCCCACTTTGACCTACCTCTTGGCCAGGTTCAAGTAAGATATTGAAATTGTACCGATAAGTTCTTTTTATTGAATTAAGCACTGAAAATTAGATAGACTTTTAACTTTGATCTGTAGGATTTGTTGGAGAAATCGAATTTATGTTTTGTGATTTATGAGTTTCTCTTAAACAACCTTTCACCGGGGATATAAATACGACAAATTTGCTTTGTTTAACTTCTGTTTTTCCAGGCGACACATCTGATTCTTGCAAATCTAGTTTCTTTTTAATTTATCACGAATGATTTCTTGAAGTTAATGCTTAAGCCCTATAGAGAAAAGCATTATGTTGCGTGCAAACGGCTGTCTCACTAGATAAAAAATGAAGCACTTGATACGATAATATATTATCTTTTTTACATTGTTTATTACACATCTTACCCAAAACTTGTCTTTTTTTGAAAA
>OZ026515.1:86625426-86737172 GCA_964019695.1 Loripinus fragilis
CAAGTCGTCGCTTCAGTGCTATAGTGTTCTAAGTGACATTTTGGTCAAAAATGAGTTATGATTATCGTTTGAAAGGGGATCAGATGTTCTATCTACTGGTGAAGGTTTCAGTTGCCTATCTCCTTCCAGTAAGCTTAAAATCGCTCTGCTTTTCTGTTCTATCTACAAAAAGACAATTTCATTCAGTGCTATAGTGTTCTAAGTGATTTTCATCCAGTGGCCAATGATGATTGTGTCACGTGACTGGATGAGCCGGTTTAAGCCCTCCAGTAAAATATTTTACTGACCGTTCCAAGGCGGTACTTCTTTTGTGGATCTTTTATGTTTTTGTTCTGTCTTGTGTTTGCTATGTTTTGTGCGCGTCTGTTTATATGTGCTTTGTGGTCACCTGCTGGGAAAGGGCTGACCTCTTGGCTCTCGTTTGTGGTGTCTTCTGTGAGTTTGTCACTTTCCCATTGGTATCCTGGGTCAGGTGTGGTACTTGATTGTATCGATTCCTGATCTTTGCAACCTTATTACTTCAGTGTCATACTGTTCTATCTACATAAAGTCACTTCTCTTGGAGAAATTGCTCAAAATTGCAGTTACCTCCCTTACATAAATTTAAATTTCATGAATTGAAGTGGTTTGTTGGTCTTCTGACGAAATAATGGCTATATATAGGCTACTTTTAGGTCCAAAATTTCCGCACAATCAAAATTATAAGGCAAATCTATCCATGGATAGAATAATAAGCCGTAGAAACAGATTACCTCCCTTATACATATCTAAACTCCTTAAATTGAAGTATTTTGTCGATGTTATTACAAATCAATGGTTAAATCTGCTACTTTTAGGTCCAAATAATCAGTTCAGTCTAGAATATTATACAAATTGACCCCATTGACAGAAAAAATAACTGTAGAAGCAGATTACCTCCCTTGCATAAATTTTAATTGCATAATACGTGCGGTTTGTTACTGTTATGCCAAATAAATGACTAAATCTGCTACTTTTTGGTACAAATAATCATTTCTGATCAGACTAGTATATGAATTGACTCCATAAACAGAATAATAAGCTGTAGGAAAATATAGAACACTATAGCACTGAACGCAGAATGCGATTTTTAGGGCATAATGTTCTATCTGCAAACTGTAAAATGCCCGTAAATTTCATATTACTGTAAAAATTTCTTCAAACCAAGGTCATTTACACTGTATGTATATATTTTAACCCTCTGGTATGATTCAAAAGTCTGTGATAAATAAGACATCAAAAATCAGGATGGTAAAATTTTCAAACTCATTTTTCTCAAAACTTGTGCAATGGTAGATAGAACACTATAGCACTGAAGCGACGAAGTGTGCTCTATCAAATGCTTAATTCTGTTAATATTGCTTACAAGCCTATGCTCTGTGGTTTTGCATGAGATGTATAGGAGTGACACCGGTCTACAATACGCAACATCATAGTTTTCACCTGTTTTAAAAACCAGGGGAAAATTTGCGTGTCGCCATCATCTGGTACATACTCCTGTTTGATTACTTATTGAAGGTGAGTGCCTATATAAGAGGGTCTGGATGGGGGGTGGGGGTCTGGTATTCACTATTCATTAAAATTTAGCCCATTATTCATCTCATTAAAATTTTGGGTTATTCATTAAAATAAGACCAATTATTCATTAAAAGCAAGAAAGGTGGCAAAGAAATCTGATTATTCACTATTCATTAATTTTTTCTTCAATTCATTGAAAAAATAGGATAATTCATTAATTTTTATGCCCTCATTACTCACTATTCATTAGTTTTTGGCTCATTATTCACTATTCATTATAAAAAGGGTCATTAATCATTATACCCCATCCAGATCCTCATATAAAGGAGATCTCAGGGCTACTCTCTTTCAGCATTCTGGCATTCAGTCCATACTAGCCAGGTGTTTTGTGTACTGGGACTGTGTGGCGGCGGTAGAATGTCTTCCTGCCCTTCACTATAGTGTAGATTTTGTTTTCTTGTCCTTTTGGATCATGGGTTTCATTGTGGAACTTTGAAACTATTAGAGGGTCACTGATGACGCCTAAATGATAGAAATTAGCTAGTTTGGCCCAGGAAATATGCACACTCTAATTTCAGTTCTTTGGTGCAGTCTTTGCTTCCAAAGAATACCCTTTTAAGAACATATGTGACCTCACTACAGCTGGTAACTGGGACTGTGTGGCGGCCGTTGAACGTCTCCCTGCCCTTCACTATAGTGTAGATTTTGTTTTCTTGTCCTTTTGGATCATGGGTTTCATTGTGGAACTTTGAAACTATTAGAGGGCCAATGATGAAGCCTAAATGATAGAAAATAGCTTGTCTGGCCCAGGAAATATGCACACTCTAGTTTCAGTTCTTTGGTGCAGTCTTTGTTTCTAAAGGATACCCTTTTAGGAAGATATTTGACTTCACTACAGCTGGTGACTGGGACTGTGTGGCGGCGGTAGAACGTCTCCCTGCCCTTCACTATAGTGTAGATTTTATTTTCTTGTCCTTTGCAGTGTCACCAAACCACGTGGTGTGTGACGTAAATTTTTGGTACCACCGGCAGCTAAATCATCAACAAGAAGCATCGCCTCGGAACTTCAATCAATCGTAAGTATTTTATTTTCCAGCCGATTTCAACGACATATAGCCTATTCTAAGGGGAAAAGTGAGTTCTTTACAACGGTGTTAATGGATTTGTCACCAGATTAATACTTTAGGCCTGAAAACGAGGCAAATGTCCAGAAAATATTTGGGACTGGCTTGCCGTGGTTGCACGGTGTTTTTCACATTTTCTGGACATTTGCCTCGTTTTCAGGCCTAAAGTATTAATCTGGTGACAAATCCATTAACACCGTTGTAAAGAACTCACTTTTCCCCTTAGAATAGGCTATATGTCGTTGAAATCGGCTGGAAAATAAAATACTTACGATTGATTGAAGTTCCGAGGCGATGCTTCTTGTTGATGATTTAGCTGCCCGTGGTACCAAAAATTTACGTCACACACCACGTGGTTTGGTGACACTGCTTTGGGATCAGGGGTTTCATTGTGGAACTTTGAAACTATTAGAGGGTCACTGATGAAACTTAAATGGCAGAAACTAGCCAGTCTGGCCCAGGAAATATGAACACTCTAGTTTCAGTTCTTTGGTGCAGTCTTTGCTTCCAAAGGATACCCTTTTAAGAACATTTTGGGTTCATCCAACAGCTTGCCGTCACCTTTCAGACAAACTGTATGTCCCCTTGCAAGGGCTGGTTACAGTCTGCTTCGCATGTTAAGGCTTGCTGGAATTACCTCTAGGATTTATCAAGAAATACAGATCCAGTGACAACAGGTACTTCAGCATCAAGAAATTGGAAAATTAATTATTTCAAAATAAAAATAATCTCGTTTATCATAAATTTTAGATGAAACTATTTATGAGCAAAAATAGTAAGTGAGTATGATCAGGAAATACCACAATTAAAAACCGCAGACAACCCCGTGGCACCGCGAGGAAGAGCCGGTCAACCATCACTAGACACCAGGAAGACAAATTAAGCAGAGCAATCAGCTCTCTCTTCCCCATCAAGATGATTGCAATACTAGAATGGACATAAAGTAACGTATAACAAAACATAGAACAATTACAGACTCCCACAATGGGAGTAACAATAAACAAAAAGTCAACAACAACAGAACCACCGCCTTAGAAGGGACAGCAGCCTAAGCCACCGGGGGCTTAAATGCATTTTACTGGTACCAAATCTTCGCCCTAGATTCTGCTGTTGTTGAAGTACAAGAAATGTTCAGCTCACGTGTAGGCCATCTAACTAATGCAATGTATCATCATGGAGAAACACTCTAATCAAATTAACACACCATGATGAAACAAAGAAAAGGGCTCATGACCCACAGATAGTCAGAGCTAAAGAAAACCTGAAGTTGAGCCACGGTAGGTCCAGCTACAGATAAGCATCAGGCACCAACCTACAAACCCACTGAATAGGCGTAGGACATTGACAGTGGGTGCATAAAACTGGGTGTGCAGTGAGCGCTTTATATGTAATTGTGCCAAGGGCAGCGGCACACCGTCATTATAACCGAAAATCGTCGTCGTCCCACTGATTAAAGCTTTAGGTCAGAGCCGTCATAGAGTCTGAGGCATGACCCACCGTCGTGCAATTAAAGAGGAAACCATAGCTATAAACCGTGATTGGGTTTAAAACTAGGAATGCAGACTGTCGCATGATATCCAAGTTATATCCAACCCTTATATGACGTTTTACTATCTTTTTGAATTGATCACTAAAATTAGGTTTCGCAACAATACGTTTGAATTTATAAACTAAATCACCATAAAATATAGGTTCTGATATGCCTTGTTGCAGAAGAGTCTTTAACCGAATGTTGTATTTAACAATTAACTCTGAGTGTCTGTGGTAGAATTTAGAAAATGCTTTTCGAATTTTATGATATCTATATACTTGTTTTAATAACTTAGCAGTTAAAAATAAGTTTTTGTTGTTGACGTCATCAACATTAGAACACACTCTAGCAAAACGAATAAGCTGAGAAATATATACACCATAGGAAGGAGAGCGCATCTTCAAGTACTAGAAAGCTTATTATGATAGTTTTAGACAAGAGCTAAATGATCTGACACCATCTTTACTAGAAAAGGCCAACTCCATGGATATAAATACACTGTGGTTAGAATTCATATCTACCATTCATCGACTGATGGAGAAATATATTTCTACTTAGACACTCCGCGGGTGGGGGAAGAAACCCAAACCATGGATCAACAAAACTACTGTATCAGAGCACTGCACATGAAAAGGAATAAGCTTTTTAAGAAGCAGAAGGCTAAAAAACACAAGGACAGAGACCACTACAGAAGCATGAAGGCTAAAGTTCAGAGGAGAGAGCGCCAAACCTACTGGCAGTATGTTGAGAACTTGATAGAAGTAGGAGAGGAGAATTGTGAACAACGCCCTGGGAAACAGAAAAGATTCTGGTCTTATATAAAAGCCCTGTGGAAAGACAAGAGTGGAGTTACAGCACTCAAAGAAAATGGGAAGATGCATGTTGATCCACTAGACAAGTCAAACATACTTAACAGGCAACATGAATCCACATTTAACTGAGAAGATGAGGTGAACATTGTGCAGCCTGAAATGACAGCCATATCCACCAATGTCAGCCATAGAGATCAGCAGGGAGGGGTTCTGAAGATACTAAAAAATCAACCCCAACAAAACATCAGGTCCAGACATGATCCCTACACGTATCCTAAAATATTTGGCAGAAGAATTGGCTCCTATCCTCACAGAATTTTTTCAAAGCACCTTGGCTGATGGAGAAGTTCCCGTGAATTGGCATTCAGCAAACGTCACGACCATCTTCAAAAAGGGTGATAGATTCAAGATCAGCAATTACAAACTAGCCTCTCTAAAAGTGTGTGCTGCGAACTGAAAGAACACATCATCGTTAGCAATTCAACAAAACATCTAGAACACCACAAGATAGTGATGTATTGCCAACATGGCTCTAGAGCGTGACGGAGTTGTGAGCCACAGCTAGTAGCCCTATGCCACGAACTTGTAGATAGCCTCAACAAGAACAAACAAACAGATATAATTATCCTAGACTTCTTGAAAGCTTTTGATTGGCTTCCACATCAGCGCCTGCTGATCAAGCTTTGCCATTACGGAATTCAAGGCAATGCATTCCAGTGGATACAGTCATTTCTGTCATTAAGGAACCAGCAAGCGGTTGTAGATTGGGCGACTTCAGACAAAGTATACTTCGACCAGATAAGAGAGATTGGGCGGTTCCAACCTTGGACATTTCAATATAAAATCGGCAAGACAGGTATGTTTGCTTATGAAAGGTTTTACACGAATATATAAAAATAGTAAGTGAGTATGATCAGGGAATATCACAATCACAAACTGCAGACACACAACAATCACGAGACACCAGGAAGACAAACTAAGCAAAGCAATCAGCTCTCTTTTCCCCATCAAGATGATTGCAAATCTAGAATGTACACAAAGTAACACACGACAAAACATAGAACAGATACAGAATCCCACAGTGGGAGTAATAAACAACAACGAATCAACAGCAACAGGACTGCCACCTTAGAACGTACAGCCTTATAAGCCACTGGAGGGCTTAAATGCATTTTACTGGTATCAAATCTTTGCCCTAGATTCTGCTGTTGTTGAAGCACAAAATTTTAAGCTCGCATGAAGGCTTCCTAATAGTAAGTGAGTATGATCACGAAATATCACAATCACAAACTGCAGACAACCCCATGGCACCCGAAGAACAGCCACACAACAATCAAAAGACACCAGGAAGACAAACTAAGCAAATCAATCAGCTCTCCATGTGCGGATCCAGAGGGGAGACAGGGGGTCCGGACCCCCTCTGAAAAATCACAAAAATATAGGGTTTCTTACAAATATATTGGTCCGGATCCCCTGTAAAACTACAAAGCTTACAAGCCAGCATTCAATGTTGGGCCGCCAGCGAAACGCAATTTAAATGGCGTTTCGCCTGCGGGCCAATGATGGCCCGCTTATAGTGGTTTTTGGATCCTCTCTTCCCTAATCAACTAAAAAAACGTCAAAAAAGTTGGACCCCCTATGAAAAAACTTTCTGTATCCGCGCATGCTCTCTCTTCCTCACCAAGATGATTGCAAAGCTAGAATGGACATAAAGTAACGCACAAGAAAACATAGAACAATTACAGAATCCCACAATGAGAGTAACAATCAACAACGAATCAACAACAACAGAACCATCGCCTTACAACGGACAGCAGCCTAAGCCACTGTGATTTTGTCACTTGTGGGTCAGGTGTGGTACTTGATTGTATTGATTCCTGATCTTTGCCGTCGTTCTTACTTTAAATGCATTTTACTGGTACTAAAATTTCGCCATAGATTCTGCTGTTGTTTAGGCACAAGAATGTTAAGCACGCATGGAGGCTACCTAACTATTGCAATGTATCATCATGGAGCAACAATCTAATCAAATTAACACACTATGATGAAACAAAGAAAAGGGCTCACAACTCACAGATAGTCAGAACTAAAGAATACCTCAAGTTGAGCCACGGTGGGCCAAGCTACAGACAAGCATCAGGCGCCAACCTACGGATTAAAGCTTTACATCAGAGCCGTCATTGAGTCTGAGGCCTGACCCACAGTCGTGCAATTTAAGAGGAAACCATAGCTATAAACTGTGATTGGGTTTAAAACCAGGCATGCAGACTGTCCCATGACATCCAAGTTATGTCCAACTTTTTATAACGCTTGATAATCTTTTTGGATTGATCTTTTGAATTAGGTTTTCCAATAATTCTATTGAATTTATAAACTAGATCACCATAAAATATAGGTTCTGATATGCCCTGATGCAGAAGAGTTTTTAACCCAATGTTGTATTTAACAATTAACTCTGAGTGTCTGTCGCAGAATTTAGAAAATGCTTTTCGAATTTTATGATATCTATAACCTTGTTTTAATAACTTAGCAGTCATAAATAGGCTTCTGTTGTTGAAATCATCAACATTAGATCACACTCTCACAAAACGAATCCGCTGCAAATATATACACCATAGGAAGGGGAGAGAGGAACATCTCCATCAAGAAATGGGAAATTTACCATTTCAAAATTAAAATCATCCAGCTTATCATAAATCTTAGATGAAACTATGCCATTTGTTATGGACAAGTCCAAAAACAAGGCTTCAGTATCAGAAGAATTTACCTTATTTGACTGAAGTTCAGTGGGATATATCTGACCTACACTGGCTGATAATTGAATGGGTTTGTCTTTTCGCCTTTCTTGTAAATAGGGTTCACATTAGCATGTTTCCAAATGCCATGGATGGATTGTTGGTGCAGAGAAGCCTGAATAGGCAGATTAAAGACAGGGGCCAGTTCGTAGTATCAGGGGCGGATCCAGGATTTAAGGAAGGGGTTCATATACATGTATATAAAGGTGTGGGGGTTCGCTTTGCTGATTTTATCTCATTTTCCATAAATAAACTATAGAAATAAAATAATTTGGTCTCACTGAGACCAAATTATTTCATTTTCATAGGATATTTAAAAATTGGGGGCGGGGAGAGGGTTCGAGGGAACCCCCTGAACACCCTCTGGATCCGCCACTGGTTGTAGCCTCAGTAGGCTTCCTAACCAGAAGCTAGCCCGGTTAGCTCGGTTGGTTCGAATCCTACACTGGGTAGCTGTTTTCTACTCAAGTTTACAGCATTGTCGTCTCTTAAGGAACAGATACAGGTACCGGTCGTTAAATAAAGACTACCACCATTAAATCTTCCGCGGAATAAGAGTACTTTCGGTGTTTAGATTTACCGCTAATCACGGATTACACCATTCGTGGACAATCGAGTGCACCCAAAAAATGCGCCGCCGTTTTCCACTTTCAGTTTTGAAAATTTGAAGAAAAATGATATATAATTTGTAATAATCATGTTTAAGACGAAGCGAGACGTTGACAGACACGTATCTCATATTTTGAATAGACTGCGGGACGAAAAAGAGGTATTCTTCGATAAGAAAAGTCGATTCTCTTCTTTCTTTCCATTGCCAATCCCTGTCTCTAACAGTTCACCGACAAGACAGTTCACCGACATCCATTTTGAAGACAGTTCACCTACAGAATTGAAGATAGTCCACCGGCAAATTTTATATAGGATCTTTTAGGAATTGGATTTGATCATTATGGATTTGGCAAATGCTAATTCGAATATGCTTGCTCCGGTTTCTCAATTCAATCCCTCAGCTCACTGGACATTTCGGCCCATAACAATTTCGGCCCATGTTAGTTTCGGCCCATAACCAAATCGGCCTACACTGAAGGACTTTAAATACGCAAAACTCGAAAATCATAAAATTAACAACTTTTTAATGTATCAACTTTATTGAGATTTGGAAAAAAATAAACATCAATATGTCAAGAAAACATGATTTAAATTTCATATCAAAATGATAAATAATTTTAGAGCATCAATCTGTCAAAAGACAATATCCTTAGATTCTGAAGCTGCAATTTGAAATTTGTCTTGAAATTGGGCATGATTTAAAGTTATTGTAATAAAATATTTTTAAATAAAGATTGAAAACAAATTACCCTTGGAGCC
Organism: Loripinus fragilis; assembly: GCA_964019695.1. Classification (NCBI taxonomy): domain Eukaryota; kingdom Metazoa; phylum Mollusca; class Bivalvia; order Lucinida; family Lucinidae; genus Loripinus; species Loripinus fragilis. The sequence continues at coordinate 86,634,593 of OZ026515.1, forward strand.
CTGCTATTCGTCTGGCAGTGTTGGTAGCCAGTCGGAACGGATATCGTCAGTGTAAATATCGTCAATACAATCGACATTAGTTGCCGTCTTAATGTCGGTCGCCATTCTTAGTTGGCCAGACCTGTGTCAACCTTTAACTATCCTAGTAGCCAGGTAACAATCTCTGAGGTGCTGTATAGCAGGCGGAAGGCAATTACAATATCTGGCAACGCCAGAAACACGCATCCCAGCTTTTAACATTCCAATTGCGCCAGGTTGTTCATGTTCAGACAAACGTGGCTCGAATAATAAAGCTATAAAACTAAAGCTACAGTGGTTTTTATACATGTATACCTACAAGCTATATGTGAAATGATAAAATATTTTGCTTCATTAATTCGTGGGGACGCCACAGTCATGCAGAAAATAGTAAATCATGGATGCATAGCTGGTGGTGGTCATTGTCTATAAAAACACCAGTTTTAGGTATAGATAGAGGCAGAATTTCGTTTCTAGCCGATATAACTTGTTAAAAAAGACTAAAAATGTTCTGGGTTCAAAAAATAATAATTTACAATTTTTGCGTTTTTAAAGTCCTTCAGTGTATACAATTTCGGCCCACAGGTATAATAACGTATAATTGGTATGTTTGTCCATAATTGGTATAATTAGAACGGCTTACCTGTAATCTTCCATACAAACATAATACTAATTAGGAAAGGTTCGTTTTAATTGATTAGGAGATTGTATGCAAGAGAAGAGTTTATCATATAGGCAACAGGCAGCCAAGGCTCAGACAAGCCTGAGCATTTCCACACTCTAGCCAGAGTGTTTCCTGCTCGCATATGAAACACAAGCGATTCTTTCTTAATACAATTATTCAGTTTAACTCACTGAACAAGATTGTATTTGCTAATGGAAAATATTTATGTGATTTATGATTATTTATTCGAATAAAGATACCAGTCTAAGCGTCTTCTAGTCTTTACTAGTTTGTAAAGTCAATCTATTTTCAGTTTTTTTTTCTCAATATAACTCTATTTATCAGTTTTAGTTCAAAACAGATATTTTCAATGATATATAATCTTTTTTGCAAAAATCCAGACAAGATACAAGAAACTTTATTTAAAGTCGGCATTCAATTTTAACGTAACAAACATTAACCATCAAGGCTATTTTACCGACAAACAAAGTGAAAGACTGTACAAGTATAAAGATATAACAAATCACAGGAAATTTGGGTTAATATCACAGAAATTTACAGAAATTTACATTGCTATAGCACAGATATTTATAAGTTAAGATCATAAATTATGTAAGATAAAATCTTATAGAGATAAAATTTTATAAAATTGATAATTTATCTAATGTTAAAATTATATTTTATGAGCATACAGATATTTCTTTGCGATCTATCTAAGGGAAGGAATTGAAGAAACTCGAAAAAGTAGGATAAAAGGGGCTCAAGAGACCCTGACCGCCATGATGGCTGGTTTTAAGGCTCTTATGGGAAAGACGAAACCTAGATAGGGCGCAGATAGACCAAAAGATTAGCTCAGCGGAGAGCAGACCTTATCAGCTGCATATAATACAGCTATAGTTTTAGTCAGGCCTCCAGATAAGAGCGTGCGTTGGAAAACCATTTTCTCCATTTAATTCTCATCCAAAACATATGTTGTGGGTACTCAAAAGAAGTGTCTCAATGAGACGGTCCTTTTGAGCCCCCAAAACAAATGCTTAATATTGGTGAGGAAAAACATATGTTGTGGGTACACAAAAGAACTGTCTCATCGAGACGGTTCTTTTGAGCACCCAAAACACATGCTTAATATTGGTGAGAAAAATCATACCAATTTTACGCTTATGAAATTATAAGAACTATATATATGTATTATTGTGGCACTTGGGAAGTTTAGCAAAAAACTTAAATTAAATTAATTAAAGTAACTTAAAATGTAACTATTAATAAAACAAACGAAAAGGTAAACAGAACAGTAAAAGTCACAACTGAACTAAGGAACTGAACTGGACAGGTAAAACAAAAAACTACAAATTAAACTTACACATAGAACATTTACATGAGATACCCTCCCAGGCCCGGATCAGTCTTCCAAACTCCTTGAAGTCAGTAGTTGTCCTCAGTTCATTTGGGAGACTGTTCCAGATGTGGGCAGGTTGACAAAATTTATGGACCGAAATTGCTTTGGGCCGAAATTGACATGGGTCGATTTTGTTATGGGCCAAAATGACCCAGAACCAATCATCATGTGTCTTAAGTCCCCCTCAGAGGGCTCATGAGAAGTACAGTTTAGTCCTCAATAGAATTACAAGAGGACCTGGGAAAGCTACAAAAGTGAGAAAGAGACTGGCTGATGGCATTCAATCTCACAAAGTATGAGGTCATACGTTCCACCAACAAGAGGAGGCCCATCCACAGAAACTACACGATCCATGGCCATACACTGAAAATAGCCAAAAGCGGAAAATACTTGGGAGTGACGTTAGAGAAGTTATCATGGAACAAGCATGTTGATACAGTGCTTCAAATAGCGTCCGTACAAGTGTAAATTACTGGTCTGTTTTCCCCAAATAGGGATAGAGTTGAAAATTAGTACTTACCAAATACGCTTGTGTTTTTGCATGTACGGTACTTTTTCCGGAACCCGTAAGGATGTGGGCCGTTTTCGTCTGTTTCTACTTGGAAGACATGATATTTGATTTGCGAATCTGCCACCATATTTGCGTTTGAGTAATCCAGAATCTTCAATCAACCTGCTGGACTGCTTATCGATGTTTTATTTTTGTCTCAATACAAACTCCCCAACAGTTGTGTCCCCTAACCATTCTTTCCTTGAAGAACACATGTTTTCAGAAGAGTTTGTACAGGGAGTTTCCTTGTAATTTCATGTGAACCAGTCAGGCCATCCTTAAAAATATATTTGTTTGCCATGCTCCTACACATCAATTTCAGTTGGGGTAGGTATGTCTTTTTAGCTCACCAGGGTGAGCTTATAGTATGGGACTCGAGCCGGCGTCCGTCCGTGAGTCCGTGTGTCCACAATTTTAAACATGAATATCTCTGAAACCAGTAGGCCAATCATAATCAAATTTCATCAGGAGCATCATTGGGGTGGGGGAATGACTGCATTAGGTTTTGGGTAAGATCAGATAAGAACTCTGGTTTCCATGGCAACAGATAGCCCCCATAGGGTTATAATGGGGAATATTTTGTGACCACTCTAGCTCCTTCATTTTTGATTTGTTCTTCTTTATTCTTGCAGGTAACAAGGACAACCATAAAATCTCGAATTGGTTTGAAATTCGGCAGGATCGGGACAGGGACTTATGAGTTAGCTACCCTTGAGCGCCTGGAAAAATCCCCATAGACTTATAATGGGAGAAATGTTGTGACCACTCTAGTGCCTTCAATTTTGAATAGATCTTCTTCATTCTTGCAGATAACAAGACCAACCATAAAAGCTTGGATGGGTTTGAATTTCCGCAAGATTCCATCTCTTGACTTCGGAGTTAGCTGCCCTTGAGCGTCAGAAAAATTAATGAATAATGTTGTGACCACTCTAGCTCCTTCATTTTTGATTGGATCTTCTTCATTCTTGCAGGCAACAAGTAAACCCATAATATCTCGGATGGGTTCAAAATTCAGCAGGATCAGACCAGGGACTTATGAGTTACCTGCCCTTGAGCATTTGGAAAAATCCCCATAGACTTATAATGGGAGAAATATTGTGACCACTCTAGTGCTTTCAATTTTGAATGGATCTTCCAAATTCTTTAATACAATAAGGACAACTATTAAGGCTTGGATGAGTTTGAATTTCGGCAAGATTCCATCACTGACTTTAGAGTTAGCTGCCCTTGAGCGTCAGAAAAATTAATGAATAATGTTATGACCACTCTAGCTCCTTCTTTTTTGATTGGAACTTCTTCATTCTTGCAGGCAACAAGTAAACCTATCATATCTGGAATGGGTTCGAAATATAGCAGGATCCGACCAGGGACCTATGAGTTACCTGCCCTTTAGAGTTTGGAAAAATCCCCATAGACTTATAATGGGAGAAGTGTTGTGACCACTCTAGTTCTTTCAATTTTGAATGGATCTTCCTCATTCTTGCATACAATAAGAACAACTATTAAAGCTTGGATGAGTTTGAATTTTGTCAAGATCCCATCACACATTTTGGAGTTAGCTCCCCTTGAGCATCTTAAAAATTAACGAATAATGTTGTGACCACTCTAGCTCATTCATTTTTGATTGGATCTTCTTCATTCTTGCTGGCAACAAATCAACTCATAATATCTCTGATGGATTTGAAATTCAGCAGGATCCGACCAGGGGCTTATGAGTTACCTGCCCTTGAGCGTTTTTCAAAAATCCCTATAGACTTATAATGGGAGAAATATTGCAACCACTCTAGTGCTTTCAATTTTGAATGGATCTTCTTCATTCTTGCATACAATAAGGGCAACTATTAAAGCTTGGATGAGTTTGAATTTCGTCAAGATCCCATCACAAATTTTTATTTTGGAGACAGCTCCCCTTGAGCATCTTTAAAATTAATGAATAATGTTGTGACCACTCTAGCTCCTTCATTTTTCATTGGATCTTCTTCATTCTTGCAGGTTACAAGGACAACCATAAAAGCTTGGATGAGTTTAATTTAAAATTAGAACCAACTTTAGACTGTGGAGTTAACTTCCCTTGAGCATCATAAAAAATCTGCATAGACTTACAATGGGAGATCTGTTGTGACCACTCTAGCACCTTCATTTTTGAATGGATCTTCCTCATTTGTAGGTGACAAGGACTTCCATAAAAGTTTGATTTTCTGCAGCACCCATCCACCAGCTACAGAGTTTGCTGCCATTGAGCATCTAAAATATAACTATATAATGTTGTGACCACTCTAGAACCTTCATTTTTCATTTGATTTTCTTCATCCCTGTAGGTTACCAGGACATACATAAAAGTATGGATGAGTTTGAATTTTGGTCAGATCCCATAACTGACTACAGAGTTAGCTGCCCTTGAGTATCTGAAAACTACACTTTCACCAGGTTTCCAATGCATTTTTTATTCAGATCTTTTTAATACTTGCAGATAAATAGAACTTGCATAATATCTTATGTTTTTGAATTAATTCCTGTTCACTGTTTCAAGTTCAGAGTTATCTGCCTTTGAGCATCGTAAATTATGGTGTCTCCAAACATTATGCTGGCTCCATGGAGAGCGATCGTTGCCCATTGGGCTACTTGTTTCTTTTTATAAATTCAGCATAATTTTATGACCTCTTCTTGCTATCACCTTTAGAGGGTTACAAATGATGTATATAAGGTAAGAAATTCTAATGCATATAATAACAGTTTCTTAAATAAAAATACACCTAGAACAGTAGAAGGGTTTGTTAACAGAATTAGAGAAAAAAAAATCTCAGAAAGGCAATAAATTTTTTGGGGTAGGGCCTGTTTGGGTGGGTAGGTAGGAGCAAGGCAAACCAACATTTTTTTAAGGTCGGCCTCAAAGTAGAAACTGAAAGTAGCAATCTCTCAGCGCAGCGTGTTAACATGGACGGTTCATGTCAGATGGCAATGAAACGGGCATCCTTGTTCCTAAATTCTTGCCTACATGCAAAGGCACATCACCGTTTTGATTTATGGGTTGATCAACAACGTAACCAGAATTTGATAAAGAACAAGCTTTCATAAAAGGTTGGCTAAGCATTTATAAAAAATAAATGCATGTACGGATTGAAAATAGTGTGACGGTCGTAGTCATGTGCACAATACGTTGTTGTCTTACCTGTATATTTCCAGGCCAAGTCTTGGGTCGAGACTTCTCGGAGTGGAAAATAGTGTGACGGTCGTAGTCATGTGCACAATACGTTGTTGTCTTACCCATATATTTCCAGGCCAAGTCTTGGGTTGAGACTTCTCGGAGTGGAAAGTAATGTGACGGTTGTAGTTAGGTGCATAATATGTTGCTTCAACGTACTAGGTATACGGTTGGATGTAATATGCAAATTAGAAACCCTGCAGTTTGTGATACAGGTCAAAGTAGCCTATATAAGTAACAAACCACTCTTGGTGGTTGAGCATGCTTTTCCATTGAATGGGTTTGTAGGCTTGTCCGCTCTTGCTACAATAGCTTGTACGGATCAAGTTTCGTTTGGACCAGTACCCATACTGATGGTAGTCAAAATTATCTGAAGCACTGCAGATACCACAACAAAGAAAGTCTCCACTTTTTCAAAGGTGATGGGACATTGTCCCCAATTTTTAAATTTTTTGGCAGAACACTGCGTGTAGGTTACTAAATTTATGCATAATTTATTGGGGAACACCAGGGCTTCAGATTTATGGTGGGCCTGGGCCATCGTCTCATAATTTCAAAATAAGGCCCACCATTTTCCAAGGCAGTGGGCCCAGTACACGCATCCTTTTTAGTAGTGAAATATCTCGCTTTATATGCTTGGGCCCATCAGCTCAGAAAATGACCCACCTTTTTTTGTCAATGGGTCACTTCGGCCCACCAATCTTGAAATAAATCTTAAGCTCTGGAACACCATTCCTCATATTCTGCATATAGCTCCACAAAATTCCATCAAAAAATAACTGGAGTATGCTCCAGTTCATATTCAGCGATTGTTTCTGTGACAACGAGCAGTTAGGGGACTAAGGGGAGCATACTCCGGTTTTACCTGCTCTTGTTGTTCTCTTTTTCAGAGGAACTCAAGAGGTTTCCAGTTCGCTAAACTGTATTATGATGTTGGTGACTATGAATCAGGAAAAAGGTATCAAATTTTATCAAGTTTGATTTTGCTTTAAATCTGCATGCTGGGTAATTTTTCATATGTGATTTTTTTTAAAATTAACTTTTATTCTAAAAAATCTCTCCTGAACACTATCAGAGTGTTAAACAGTTTGGATCCAGTCTCCAGATCAGATCTGGGTCTAAACTATTTGCTAAGGTAATCAGCAAGCAAGGAACTGGTCAATAATAAAAATAATATCCTGACCAGTCAACACCCCAACTCTCTCCCTGTTGTTTAAAAGCTACCCACGAGCCCAAGATTATGCCAAGCATAAGAAAATGAATATGCATTCAGAAAGCAGCTGGTAAAAAGAATTTATATGAAGACACTTTTGTTAAATCAATTTACTTGATGTCACTGAATATAGTTGAGTTGACTAGGTCCTTTTGTAAAATAACCGCTTTAAATGTTTAGTGTGCCGGTACAATTCTTAGCCCTTTCCCGCTATTCACTACAGTTGTCTCTTCTGCTTGTGTACTTTGGTGGCATTAAATTATAATATTACAAAAAATATGGGCCTCGACCCAAGAAAACCTGTCTTCGGGGGTTTACGAACAACACAGGCGCAGACCAGCCTGCGCAATCTCGCAGTCTGATCAGCGCCTTTGTTATTCGCGTTTTGGAAAGTACAGGCCCCCTAGTGGAACCTTTAAAACCTTTAGAAACCTTTAATTTGGTTGCAATCCTTTAAAACCTTTAATTTGGCTGAAAAACCTTTAATAACCTTTATTTTGATTAAAAAACCTTTATATTTTGCAAGATCAATATGAACATAAGAAATACATATGTTGACAAGTAATGTCTGTGACATCTTGAGCTTTTCCGAAAGCTGTATTCATCCTCAGATCATTGTGTCTATACCTACCTCTTGCACCAGGGTGACTCTTATAGTCAATTTCCTGCTTTCTTGATTTTCAAAAATTTTCGGGGGAGGACCCCCAAATCCCCCTTCCAGATTAGAAAAGTGTGTGATTTACGTATTTTTCAATCCAACACTGCTCAACACAAGCCTTTAGTTAAAAAGTGAGGCTTTCAACTAGGGAGTAAGAGTGTGTTTTTTCTGTTGATTTGTGATTAATTGGCTATAGATTCATTGGCTAAGGATTTGCTGCACCCCTTTCATACCATCATCTATCATAACATGGATTTAAAGATCAGGATCCGATAAAAATACTAGAAAATTTGATGTAAATTTGCTCTTTATTTTGGTTAGAATTTCAATGAAATAACCTTTATATTGCCTAAAATAGCCTTTATAAAAAACCTTTAATTTCATGAGAGTCTGCTAGGGGGCCTGAAAGTACCATATCTAAGCTTGCTACAAGTGAAATTTCATTTTTCTAGCTAGTCTCTGTAGCTGAGCAGCTGGTTTGAATCTCACTTTGTCAGAAACCCCGAAGACAGGTTTTGACGCGACAAGGCCCATATGTTACCACATCAGACTGCTCCTGTAGGAAGTTAGGAGTAGGCTGATTAGGGTTCACAGTGTTTGCTTTGGTGATAATTTAATTGGTCTGGAGTTTATTTGAACATATGCAGCAGAGGTAATCAGCAGACAACATTTTTGGACAAAGATATTAGCAGGCTATGCCACAAGGGTTAATACAGGTTTGATCCCCTTTTTCTTGAAGATTTATCCATAAAGCCTAAATAAAAGTTGTGTGTTTCAGAGTTTCGGACTTTGCCTAAATTTTTGTCCCCAATCCTATATTTGTTAATTATTTATAGGGGATATTCTAGCTTCCAAAGGATTTCCCAGTCCGGCCACACTGTTTTCCCATCTTCCATTATGTAAAAACCTTTAACAAAATAAAAAAAAAAATTTCCTACCAACATGGCCAACTCAGTACTTACTGACCCTACTTTTTAAATTTCATGTTACCTGAAAGGAAGTGTCTGCTGACAACCGGTTGTCACCAGCAAAAAGTCTAATACTTATTTTTATTATTATTTTTTTTGCCTTATGGCTAATGAGAGTTGATCAATGTCAATATCAAGCCACCTATTTGCTAGTAGCATAGTATGCCTACTGAGATGAGAGCACTATCCACAGGTTTAGATAAACAAAAGTTTTCAGTGTAAAGAATTAAATTGTATATATTTTCTTACCCATAATTTATAGCATATGTTTTGGGTGCTCAAAAGAACCGTCTCATTGAGAAGGTTCTTTTGAGTACCCACAACATATGTTTTGGTTGAGAAATAAGAAAATATTTTTTCTGTTACACACTCTGAAGTAAAGGCCTGACTCTCTCTACTCTCTAGGCTCCTATTTTCTTTGTATTTCAGATATCTACAGGCCTTTCTTAGCATACGGGAGGCTGTTCCACAAGCCCATAAGTTGATGGGTCAAATCTATGAGGCATTGAGAGATAAACCACATGCTCTAGAATCGTACAAGAGAACTCTTGACCTTGATCCAGAACAGAAAGATATTGTCCTTAAAGGTACTCTTTCATAACCATACAGTCCATACCTAGGACTAAAGTAACCATGTTAACGTCATAAATGATAAATCTTCATAAATTTTAAACACTTTTCAAGTTTTGCCTTTCTGTTCTCAAATAAAATATTGGTAAATTGAGAACAGAAAGGCAATATATACTGTCCACAAAAAGTAGGGGATATTGGGACATAAACAAGTCTAAAAATTAAAATCCTAATTTGTCGCATTAATAATTTTGTATTTTCATAGAGCAATGTGTTTGCCAGTTTTTCTGCTTAATTTGAGGGCTGAAAATTGGGTAATGTGACCTTAAGGGCGTACCAAAGAAACTAGGGGTCAAGACCCAAATTTCACAAAAAAGAATCAAATGTTTTGGAATGCTTTCGATAATGCATGCTTAAGATGCATTATGGACATCTTTGTTTTTAAAGATTTTTTTCGCGTACCAAAATTGTTATTTCTAGGAGATAGGGCGGTGACAAAAATGTAAAAAATGGCAGAATTCACTGAAAATTTACAGATTTTAGCCTCACATTCCAGAAATTGAGAACAAAGAGATCAAAACCAATTCTGAACATAAAAACTATTGGATAACGGATATTTTCTTTTTAAAATGCATATCAATTGCATATCCGTCACTGTGATATTCACATGTGAAAATTGAAAGGCTACCCCTGGTCTAAATATGGTTGTCCCATAAACACGAGACCAAACAAATCCTTGAAAATTTTATTCAAGTTGGCCGTGAGGTGACTTTGCTAATTAGTTTTAGCTGTTTCAGCTTTATGACATTCGTTTGGTAAACAGCAGTCTAGATAAGCAGCATTTTTGCGTAAATACGCAATTAAAATCATCAAAAAGCAATTAAAATTAACTTTGTGCGTACCGAAAAGCAATTCCGTCGATCGGTATGCAATTACATGCGATGTCATTTCGTACCATTTGGTCCATTTCGTTTCCATTTGTGTAATATGCAAATGCCAGTCGGGTATTGATTTTTTTTTTACAAGCGAGCGCACAGTATAATTCCAATTTTATGAATAAATATCGGCACCAGTCAAGTATTTTAGCGGAAAATTAAACTTTGCAAAATGGATGCCAGCAACTAATGTCAACAAGGCGATGAGATTTGCTTCAGGTACAATAAAAATCCGCTAGTTTGATATTCAGAAAGGCAGACGATGAGAGTAAATATGTAGGCACATTCGCGATGGCTTCATTCAATAAGAAAACGTATGTAATCACTTCCAAAAACGTGGCATATTTTTTTTTATTTTTTTTTTTAAAATACGCAATTGTTTTTGCAAGTACGCAATTGAGGATAACCAGGTTGCGTAAATACCCAATTGACCCAAAAGCTTATCTAGGGCGAGGGGTAAATGTTATAATTTTTAATATTCGATTATCCCCTACTTTTTGTGAACAGTATATTATAAGGGCTGAAATTCTCAAAATGCTTGCCACAATAGCAAACAAGGAAGACCCTGATCAGACTGCTTCTTTAGAAGCAGTCTGATCTGGATCTGCCCTGTTTATCTAGGCCTTTATTCATATTGGCATGTAGCTGGTGTTTGAAAACTTAGAACATCTATCGTAGTGAAATGCTATGAATATGATTTATTTAACGTTTTTAGCATTATAGCAATTGCATCATTATATTAAGTAAGCATCTGCCTTTATCTTTTGCTATAGGTCCATTTACACTTCAGGGGCATTCAGGGATCCATATGAGCTGCGCCATTCACACATAAAATCCATATGAAAAATGCTGATTCAGCACATGGAATTTCCATGTAATGCATAAATTTTCCTTGTCGTGTGGCTATTTGTTTCTAAGGGAGAAAAAAAACTTAATGCTCTGCATGGATAAGGGCTTGTGAATAGCTAGCGTTTATACACTGGGAACAAACATGCCGGCAAAAATACTGCAGTTGTCACTCACTGTCAAATCAGCAAAAAATAACCCTTGTTACACAAAACAGGGACAGTTCATCTGAATCATTAAAAGCTCTGTAGGAATGGATAAAATTAAGAAACAGGGCCATTTTCAGAAAACTTGATTTTCAACATTCTTACAAAGTTGTGAACTCAAATTCATGCATGACAGGGCCTTTGTGGTCACTTGTGGTTACTTGTGCTTATTGCCAGGAATTAAAGTTTACATCAGCTTTTTGTTGTTTTGAAAGTATATTAATGAGTAACAGTTCAAAAACATGGACAGAAAAACAAATTTTTGTTGCAGGAGAGGCCACCTATTGTGACCTAAGGGGGTCCTTAAATACGGCCTGAAGCCGCAGTGAAGCTCCCTGACAGCACCCACCAGGGCATTGCCCATGGACCCCACTGGGGGACCTAGGCGTCCCTTGGCCCATTTATAGCCTTCGAATTTTAGGTTGAATCAACCTAAAATTCAGGCATTTTCCCTGATGTTGTGGAAGAAGGTTCTGTGTTAGGGGGAATAGACATTTGCCACACATATCTTTTCATAGAAAATAATGGAACTTATTCAGGGTTACACGGACCTGCCTCTATAATATGAGCAGGGGTGTGGAAATAGCTAGATTCAATACTTGCCCAGGGACAAGTAAAAGTCCATAATGTACTTGTTCAAAGAAAATTTTACGTGTCCCAAAGGGCAGAAAATGGCAAACAACTTAGTTTAGCCCTTGATATCAAATGTAAACTTTTCTTGAAAACAGTACGAAACCTGATATAAACTCAAATGAAAACAGTGTAGATCCAGAGCAGCTGGCTTCTGAACTGATCAGGATCCACACTGTTTTCCAAACAACATGCAAGTTTAAAATAATTAATCGAACATGAAATACAGAAATGCATTAACTTTCTTTATACTTGTCCTGGGACAAGTAAATAGCTCTCAATGAAATAGAACCAGGACGGCTGGTCGGGCATGGTGCACGTTTTAAGCTTTGAATTTCTGAAGTTCAGGATTTTAGAAATTTTGTACTTTTACCCATGGATGCATTTATCATGAATAGCAGGTAAAACGTTTTTGAGTAATGCACATGTATGTTGTTGTTGTTTTCAGTATGTGAGTTGTATGGTGACACAAGTGTTCCTATTAACAGAGACCTTGCCAAGGTTTGTATTATACATTACTGATTCATTTACTCTTTGCATGCTGGGTAATTTTTCATCCCTTTGTTGTCGTCTGCTGACTACTTTCAAAATTAACTTTTTCGAAAATTTCTTTCAGGAACACTATCAGAGTGTCAAACAGTTTTGATCCAGATCAGGGCCGACATTCTGTCAGTCTTGATCTGGGTCCAAACTGTTTGCAAAGGTTATCAGCAGATGAAAAGTAGCTGCACAAATCTGCTTCAACTCTTGTTTACAGGCATGAGGTTTTTCAGATTTTTAGCAGATTTCAGATTTTTGATATCAAATTATAATTTCAAAAGCAGGGCCTCAGATTTTTTTCAAGATTGGTGGGCCTAAGTGACCCATGGAGCAAAAAATGGTGACTCATTTACTGAAATGATGGGCTCAAGCATATCAAACTAACCACAGTTGACATTTTTGTAGTATACTTTACCTACAGAACATTGACTGCTGATGATACAGTAAAATCTTTCTTAAGCAGCCACTGAAAACAGAAGACCAATCATCCCTTAATTCAGGTCAAAAGTATTGCAGAATGCTCCAAGGGGAGCATTCTGCAATACTTTTGACCTGCACGGGCAGCAGAATATTAGACAGGAATTTGACCTTAATTAAGCTACCATTGAGTGGCTGCTTAAGACATGTTTTACTTTATTGACTACCTACACATACTTTCTGTTTTGTGGAGGTGGTAGACTTGCTGTAAGATGAATATTTTTATTTATGTGAGATTTTTTCACAACCAAAAAGGATGGGTCCACTGGGCCGGGCCCACTGCCTTGGAAAGTGATGGGCCATATTTTGAAATCATGGGACAATGACCCGGGCCCACCATAAATCTGAAGGCCAGCAAAAGTTGTTGGATTTCATCTGAAAGTTACAAAAAGCTGTTTTGGACAGGGAGTGTAGGGGTTTTCAGACTTTTATGTCTTGTTTCAGATTATTTCCGAAAGAAAATCTTAGAATGTTATAAAAAACAAAAACAATTTTCTCGATTTATGGGATGTGTAAAAATAAGTGAGTGAGAAATGCTGGATATGTGATTGCTAAGGTGTGACATGATAGTTCTATGTGGAATCTTATCTTTTTAATGTACTCATAATTTACAAGTTATCAGTTTTTATATTCTCTTTACAGTTTTGGATTGAGATTGCAGAGAAATACTACCCCAATAATTTCAGTGTCTATAAACTGAAGGTATGGTTATCTTAACTCTTTGCCTTCTGAGTAATTTGGCACGCTTTTTTTGTTGTCTGCTGAGTTTTTTTTCAAAATCAGCTTTTTCAAAAAATTATTTCAGGAATACCCTCAAAGTGTCAAACAGTTTGGATCCAGATCAGGCCCGACATAGATCAGGCCCGACATTATGTCGGGCCTGATCTGGGTCCTAAATGTTTGCAAAGGTTATCAGCATACAACACTAGTGGGCAAAGAGTTAATTAATTTATTTATTCTAGAATTGGGATTTTTTCCATGATGCAGTGGGAGGTATTACCGGTTTACCGCGGTATCAATTTCCGTGGTATAATACTGCAGTACCATCAGCAATACCGTGGTATACTGTATTTATCATGTGGGTAGCCCATACAGGGCTGTATCAGATTGGATATTTGAAACAGTACTTCCAGGAACGAAACATTATGGCATATTCAAGAGTGCATGCTTATAAAAACATGAAACTTTGAACGAACAGAATTGCTAGCTTGAACCCCCAGTGTTCAATCTAAGAAATTTTTAAGGGGTTCATTATGTCTCCCCCCTTCAGGGTCGGGAGACATATTGTTTTTCCCCAGGCGCCTGTCTGTCTGTCACAAATTGTGTCCGCTCTATAACTTGAAAACTTCTTAAGCTCTATTCACGAAACTTTATACAAATATCAATCAGCATTAGATGATGTGCAAGAGTGGTAACTCTGCCTTGTATACTTTTTGAGGTATTTCCCTTGGAACTTTGTGCATCACAAAAATCTTGTCCGCTCTATAACTTGAAAACCGCTTAAGCTATATTCAGGAAACTCACGAAACTTTAAAGAAATATCAATCAGCATGAGATGATGTGCAGAGTGCAAGAATAGTAACTCTGTCATTTATACTCTTTGAGTTATTTCCCTTGGAACTTTGTTCATCACAAAAACAATTATCTATGACTATTTTATACCAGGTTATGATTGTGCAATAGTTAACTACACAGTTATCTTATTAGATACAAGCTGATTGTCTGCATGAAATGACTAGAATTTCCGTTAGAAATTGTATTTAATGTTTCTGTTTGATATTGTATTTAATGACTCATGCTTTTGACATCAAAAGGGGGGAGACATCTGTTTTTTCGTAGAAAACAATTCTAGTTTCCATTTTATTTCAGATGAAAATAAAACACAGCGCAATATTTCCCAATTCACATAATGTAAAAGATGGCCAGCTCAAGCTTTACCAAGGGGCCATTTGATGAAAAAGGGGGCCCTATGGCCCCCTCTAGATTGAACTCTGAACCCAAACAAGTAGACAAATTGATATTTCTTAGGAAAAGCAGGATATAACGTTTTGGCTCTGTGTGTTGTGAAAATGTTTTGATGAAATGATAATAGAAATATCAAGTAAAATTTAGTTACTTCAATGTTTATTCATCAAAAACATGCATAATCATTAATTGTTAAATCTGTGTGTATTGTTATATTCAAAATGAAGGAACTTGAAAAAAGGCAAAACAATAGATATATAATTACATTAATGTTCAAAAATATTATTCAGACTTTTTCAACAATAAACAAAACATAAATTCACATTAACATTCAAATACATTATCTTTATGCCAGTTTATCTTTGATTGAAGATACATGTACATGGATAATAAAAAAAAAATTATTAATATTTTCATCATGTGGTTACTGGCTAACAACAGCAAGTAAGATGGGGGATGAGTAAGAAATTGTTCCAAACAAATGAGCAAAAGCCAAAATCTTGAAGTATTTTGGACTGAAAAAGTAAAACAAATAATAAAAACAGTGGTATAGAAGATAATATGGCCATCTGTAGGACCTATTGTGAAGTTTGGCAGCTGGGAACGTCCAATTTGATGTCCTACCTCCGTCATGATCACCACCCACTGTTGCTAAATATATGTATTTACAGTGAACACTAAAGTCGCGTGTCTAAAAAATCAGTATGTTGTAGTCAATGACCTGACTACTGGGCCAGAACACCAGATATACAGAACTATGTCTACAGTATGAAAAGCTTGAATAACTTCCAAAATGTTCAAGCCTCAGTTTTCGAACTTTTTTTCACATTAAAGTACTGTTATTTTGCATTTGAGCTAAAGTAAGCATAAATTCCAGAACATCAGCAAAATTTCTTTCATCCTTTTTTTTTTTAGGAAAAAACTTATTTTTGGCATAACTCTGGCGATGTAGCGGCTATCACTCAACCCACAAAAAATGTTAAGCAGATACACAGCTGGATTTATAAGTGACAATAATTCGCGATGAATATTTTCATAAGTAAAATATTGGCCAAAATATTACCCTTCTGTACAGCTAGGTACACTATTTTGTGCACTCGTCGACTGCAGCCACCACATGATGACTGCGCTGTTCCAGCACAGTGGTTCTCTAGCATGACATAAGTGACTGGGAATTATGTTATACCCATTGAAAGCACAGTGGTAGAGTGCTAGACTTGAGATGGAGGGGTCACTTGTTAGGTGCTCACCAAAGGCACTGCCCTATCCTAGAGCAATTCCTTTTATCCTCTGCTTAGTACTGGTTCAGCCTAGAAAATATCCAGACGTGACTGAAAAATTGTTTGGAGGAGCATTATGCATCAAATCAAACAAACTCTTTCGTTTCCTTCCTCTAATTTGAGCATTTTTGACAGATTTTCTGCAAATCTTGGCATAAGCATTTATGATATCTGTGGTGATTGTAGAGGGGCAAATTTTATTTACTTTAAAAAAAAATTAAGCCCTTTATGTTATCAAAAATAAGGTTTTGGATGAATAGCTATTTTATGACTTGATCTAGAAAGCTGATATTTTAGTGTATTATAAAGCTTTTGGGTCACTGTAAAGGCGGCAACTTTAATATTCATATCTGGGCATGGTTTGGCTATTTCATCTGCTCAATAGGGGAAATCAGGTTCTATTTACAGTTGGTAAAGAGTTAATTAATAAGTTGTAACATGCGTGCATTTCATGAAAATCCTGACCGTACATATACACTGAACTCACATATCATAAAAAGTTGTATGCTTTTTTCGTCTGCTGAAATATTTGAAGCTTCTTTGACAAACAGTGTCGATCCAGATCAGCCTGCTGTAGGAGCAGTCTGGTCTGGGTCCACACTGTTTGCCTTTATACTTATGTTAATCAATAAACAGACATTTTCGGATGTAATTATTATTTTGGTGGCATTTCAAGGGTTTAATCATGTGAATTTGTGTGTGGTTTTTAGCTGAGTTTCTCTTAATGATCATGATGAGTAATAAGAAAATCTCTTTAATTGCTCTTTAACCCTTTTGTATTCGGGAAACCCCTAAACGAGTACTTTTGCAAACAGTGAAGACCGAGATGAAATGCAGCATAATGCTGCATTTCTTCAGGGTCTGCACTGTTTGTAAAGGTAAAAAAGATCTTCAGACAAAGAATACAATATTTTTTTGAAAATTATAACCTGACACCTCAATGGGCTATCCCAAGTTTATTGTATCAAGCCAGAAGGAAGAATCCATTAGTATACAAAGGGTTAATTAAATAGGGCCTTAATTGATAAATAGAAATGTTTTCAATGCGCAGAATTTAAAGAAATACTACACTACTTCATTCAACTTTTCATCCTCTTACATGAGACAGTACATTTGAGATAAGTTTCTTTTATGGTGTGGTATCATGTACTATCTGTGATGCTTTTGTTTTATTTTTAGGAGAGGATCCTATACATAGATAGCAGAGGAGATGCTGCAGAGTTAGAGCACTTGATCAGCTCAGAACTGGTAGGAATACATTAGAACCTGTGTTAAACGGCCACTCTCAAAAAGACCAAAAATTGTTTTTCAAGACGAATTATCGCTTAATGCAGGTCAAAAGTATTGCAGAATGCTCCAAGGGGAGCATTCTGCATTACTTTCGACCTTCATTAAGCTACCATTTGTCATTAAGATCTTAATTTTGTCTATTTTTGAGTGGCGGGTTTACACAGGTTTTACTGTACTTTGCTTAAACTGTTTTATCCTTCTGAATGATAAGAGAAGCCTGTGATAAAAACTGTCTCCAGAGTTTCTGGCCAGGTTGTTTTCAAATTATTCTGCTCTGCCTCACAGACTAGCTAGTATCTTGAAAACTTGGATGAACACTTGAAGCTATTTTACTACAGTAAAACCTGTGTAAAAGACCACCTTCAAAAAGACCCCCAAATTGGCTTTCAAGACCAATGATTGCTTATTGCAGGTCAAGGTGACCATTCTGCAATACTTTTGACCTTCATTAAGATCTTTGTTTTGTCTATTTTTGAGTGGCGGTTTTACGCAGGCTTTACTGTACTTTGCTAAACCTGTTTTATTCTTCTGAATGACTATAGGAGCCTGTGAGAAAACCTGTCTTCAGAGTTCCTGGCCAGGTTGTTTACAAATTATTCTGCTCAGCTATACTGACTAGCTAGAAACTTGGATGAACACTTGAAGCTATTATACTACAGTAAAACCTGTGTGAAATGCCACTCTCAAAAAGACCCCCAAATTGGTTTTCAAGACTAATTATCGCTAATTGCTGGTCAAAATTCTGCAATGCTTTCGATCTTCATTAAGCTATCTTTTGTTATTAAGATCTTTGTTTTGTCTATTTTAGAGTGGCGGTTTTACACAGGTTTTACTGTACAGTCAAACTTTGCTCGAAATGCAAGAGACCTTGGCCTGAACTTTGAGAGATCAATGGTTCAAGCCGCAATTTCAGCCAGCTATCCTATGTACAGATCTACCTGAATATCTGCCATTTCTTTAGCGCAAGAATACCAGATGACTATCATCTTTTATGCACCAAGATTGTGTAAATATTAACCCATTTAAGCCGATTGAAATTTCCAACTGTTTTCAATTGGATCAGTCCCCATTTATGTTTTAAGGGTTGTTGGGTAGTATTTTTCATTTTCATTCAAAGAGCTACATGCTTTGAGGGGCAAATTTGCCCCCCTCTGGAGCAAAAAACTGAAAGTTGCTTTTCAACAATTTCATCTGGACAATTGGTTTATTAGAAGAATGGTCCAAGTGTAAAATTCTGGCGTTTATTTTACCGTTACCGTTGGTATGGTAACAAAAATGGCTGACAAAATAGAGAAATTGCCATTTTGTGTCAAATTTAAGGCTTTTTGAGACCGATTTTTTAAGAATTGGATATCAACACAAGCGAATACCAAAAAAAAAACTTTCAATATATTGTGTGCCGTAATATTTCACATCATCTGTTAAAATATCTTTTTGGTATTTGCTTGTGCTCTATATTAATTTCTCTGTCAAATGTCTAAAAGTTGCATTCTGTTCTGCTCGTCATCTCTGTCGATTTGATATGCCACATGACCATGTTTGGAAAAAATTATTTTTGACCCCATGGGCACCCCCAGCGCCCCAAAGTCCCACCCCTGGGGCATGACCCAGGCGACAGAATGAAAATCCCGTCTGATATGTTTTGTATCTTTCATTTGTGAGAACCAACACATAGTTTGGTATAAAAATCTTTGAAATTGACCTTGTAATTGAAATTAATGATATTTGACCTTTTGACCCCTTGTCGCACCCCTAAATGTGAAAATGTAATAAGGCCAAAAAAAGTTTGACGTTGCACACCCCATTTATGTGAGTAACTCACACACCAAATTTGGTTGAATTTCGTCCAATGGTTTAGGAGGAGATAGCATAACGGACAGACGGACAGAGGTGAAACAATATACCCTTCGCTTGGGGATAAAAATCGAATCCTTACCAGACTTGTACACTTAGGCTATTGTTCTTATAAACTAATTAGAAGAAACTTGTGAAAAGCAATTTTCATTTTTTGGCCTCATAGGGGGGCCAAAATAGCCTCTTAATGCACATACCCCTTTTAATAGGATATTCTGTAAGCAAACAGTGGAGACCCTGATCAGACGCTGCATTCTGTGGCATCTGATCTAAGTCTTCACTGATTGCATATGTCCCACTATGCTTAAATGGGATAAAGAACAAAATCAATAAACTGACTTTATTTATAATTTTGCGATAGTTTATATAAAAAAGTATGCAGCAGCCTAGATAAGCAGCGTATTTGCGTAAATATGCAATTAAAATCATCAAAAAAGCAATTAAAATTAAATGTGTGCGTACCAAAAAGCAATTCCCTCAATTGGTATGCAATTTCATGTGATGTCATTGCGTACCATTTGGTCCATTTCGTTTAAATTTGTGTAATATACATATGCCAGTCAGGTATTGATTTTTTTTACTAGCGAGCATACAGTATAATTCCAATTGTATGAGTAAAAATCGGCGCCAGTCAAGTATTTTAGCGGAAAATGAAACTTTGCAAAGTGGATGCGAAGAACTAATGTCAACAAGGCAATGAGATTTGCTTCAGGTACAATAAAAAATCCACTAGTTTGATACTCAGAAATGCAGACGATGAGAGTAAATATGCAGGCACATTCCTATGGCTTGATTCAATAAGAAAACGTATGTACAGTCAAAACTCTTTATAACGTCACTCGTTATAACAGAATATTCAATATCCGACATAAAATTGCTGGGAACGGATCTGTTTCCATTAAAAATCCCTCTTTATAACAGAATTTTCACCTAACGACACTGACGGTAGCTTCTGGGAACAGATATACATTTTCTATCGAAAATAAATTCATTATAACAGAATTGTTACCATGTGCCAGACAATTTTGTGATCAGAACAAGATCTTTTTGCATGAACAGGTTTTGGTCTCATTTGATAAGTGGGAAGCTTTGTGTATTTTGATGCAATATGAAATTGAGCTGATGTATACATTTGGAATAATAGCATTTTTAATTCATTTGTATAATATTTTCTTTTACCAAATGATTATTATGTGGAAATCTGATAACGGTAAGGAGTTCTTTATAACAGCAAATTCACTTTAACGTCAAAGATAGTTTGGAACAAACAGTGTCGTTATAAAGAGGGTTGACTGTAATCACTGCTATAAACGTGGCGTAAAAAAAATATAAAAAATATGCAATTGTTTTTGCAAGTACGCAATTGAGGATAACCAGGATGCGTAAATACCCAATTGACCCAAAAGCTTATCTAGGGCGCTGAGTATGATTATTATTTTTGAAGCATGAATCTCAGAACACAACTGACAGACATTGACAGCTTTTCAACAGAAAATATGGGAAGGCCTGAGTACTGTCTGGCCTGAGCCTCCACTGTTTGTTCAATTATTAAGGCTCTAACTAAATTGGTTTAATCTAAATTTGAGCGCTGACATGAGATTTCCAACAATGTGGTATGTGCGACCAGCAAAGCCTCAGATCAGCCTGCGCATATGCACAGTCTGATCAGAGCCTTTGCTAGTCGCATGAATATTCTATGAGTATGAGACTGAACATCATTTGGAGATTCTAAGCTTAACAGGAGGCTGCACATGCCCGTGTGAGTCTACACTTGTCAAAATGTCACATTGTTGGAAATCACATGCCACGGCTCATTTGTAATATCCAGGTGAAGAACCCCCAAGATGTAAAGCTCCATGTGAAACTACTGAACCTACATATCCAGTCACGTAATGTGGAACGAGCTTACGAACATGCCGTTCAGACAGAGAAGACACTTGCCTTTGTTGACAATATTGACTGGTATGAGTGTTTGGTCGACATCTATAAGGTAAGTTATTTTAACCCTTGAAGGCATTTTTATCGCTTAAAAATGGGCATTTTGCATCTCAACCATTTGATATTATTCATTAAGATATCTGCGGTTCTGAAATACAGAGATCTGTTTATCCCTGAACATATATTTAGACATTTTTTATTAGAAACCTGCAACTACAGTAAAACCTGTGTAAAACGGCCACTCATAGATACACAGAACAAAGGTCTTAATGACAACTGGGAGCTTAATGAAGGTCGGAATTATTGCAGAATGCTTCAAAGCATTCTGCAATACTTTTGACCTGCATTAAGCGATAATTGTCCTGAAAACCATTTTTCTGTCTTTTTTGAGAGTGGCCGTTTTACACAGGTTTTACTGTAGATCTAAATGTCTTTTAACTCTTTTTCATTCTGGATACAGTTACTGGTAAACATGTACTTTAGCAAACAGTGAAGACTCAGATGAAATGCCTAGGGGTGCAACGATATACCGGTAAACCGCGATTCACTCTAAATAGATATTGTATCGCGATACACTCTTGGCTGTACTTGTACACTAGCCTTCCCTATGTGTCGTCAAGCCAGTTTTCATCTAAAATTTGCAAGAAAATATTCATTATTGGCTTTGAAATTGCCAAAAATCGGGTCGTTTTAAAAACCGGAAACGGTAAAAAAAGACGCTGTGGTATAATTCCTGACACGAACTACACAAACGTTGACTGTCTAATAGCACATCGCCGACTTTCAAGCATTTGAAGATGTTTATTCTGTATGGCAGACATCAATGCGAGCCACAACATATTGTTTATTGATAGTTTACACATCTTCTATCCACCCCTTCAAGTTATTTCTGCATTTCAAATACTGACGCTTTATTGTTAAAACTTGTAAATATCTGTTTGTGTTGCAAATTAGACCAACAGGCAACAGCTACTTTCGGTTTCAAAAAAGACACAAATTTGATCATTTCTCATTGAAAAGCAGCTGAGGGACAGAAGGAGTAGTTGAAAATATGACAGTGTGTAATAGATGCCAATTTCATGACCCTTGAATTATATTACTGAACAAGGGGCAGTAATAGACAGAAATAAAGATATCAGGTGTATCGCAATACGGGTTTTCCATATCGCAATACGCTTTTTGGCGTATCGTTGCACCCCTAGAAATGCCACATAAGGCAGCATTTCATCAGGGTCTGCACTGTTAAGTGTTTGCTTTATAATAGATCAAATCAATCTTCAGGGACACAAAAACATCACAGTATAGAAATTTTGACTCACAATCCCTTAAAATACAAAATGGACAACTCCATACATTTTGTATTAATAGGTATGGGATAGTCCATCGGAATGAAAAGGATTAATGTCTGTAATTTCAGGTTTACCAAGACCAGAAGAGCTGCAGTGGCGACACAGAATTCTTTACCTACAAACTCTTCGCCCTTTCTAACCTCGCTTCACTCCGACTCAAGTCTGGGGAACGGGATGTTGTCAGCTGCGTGAAAGTGATACATCAGTGAGTTTAACCCCTTATCTTAAGTTTCTAATATGGTTTCTTCATCTTTGGAAGAGTAACATAAAAAAGGTGAGATAAAAAATTTAAAAATTAAGCAAAATGGGAAATATCAAAAAGATGGTAAACAAAAATTGAATGCAAAATTGGAAATTAGTTGGAAATAAAGTAAAATTCATAAAAAGGAAACTGTGTAGATGATGCATCAGTTTTTGTGAGGGCACCAGAACAAGTACACATCAGATAGGTAGCAATTGAAAACGCTCTTAACAATCAACGATTGCAGATAAAAAATCGCTTAAAACAGTGTTTTTGATTGTCATTTGTCGTCTGTCATGCGACAATTGGCAATCAAAAACTCTGTTTCTAACGATTTTTTATCTACGTTCGTCTATAGTATTAATGTTTTCCATTGCTGCCTATCCAATTTGAAGTATATTAGTCACAAAGCAAGTCTGTAGCAGCATGAGAACTGCCAATAGATTTTGTTAACTCTTTCCTTGCTAACGGCAACTTTTGTCATCTGCTGGTAACCTTTGCAATCAAGTTTGGACCCAGATCCTGTTTTTTTTAGAGTAAAATTGTGAATATTTTCTTACCAATCAGTTTTAACATTTGTTTTGGGTGCTTAAAAGAACCGACTCATTGAGTACCCACAACATATGTTTTGGTTAAGAGTAATAAGAAAACTAGTTTTTAATTAGGCACTCTTATAATGGGTCTGAAGAAATATTTATGCAATTAGGGGTTAACTGTATTCGAAATTTTCATTATGGAGGTATATCTTCGAATAAATGGTTGGAAATTTAGTTTAACGGGAATGCGCGATTGGAGCGGTAAAATGTGATTTCCGACCGTATATCCGATGATATACATCCCCAAATGAAAATTTTTAATATGGCTATCCCCATTCTAATGCACTTCTGCAGTCTGTCTTGTCTCAAATTGGAGCATTGCAAGCCGCTTAAAACCGCACGTCATCCAAATGAAATGTGACTAAATTAATGACGTCAAATTATTTCTGACAGTATCGTAGGATTTACTGTCGCAAATTTTTGACGTTATCCAATCATATGTCCCGTTACAAAATCAAGTGCATTAGAATAATGCTTGTTACTGTGCACTGCTGCTCATTTACAGGTTAGATGTGGGTCTACAAGAAGTGAGTCAGTTGAATAAACAAAGTGCCGAATGGGAAGATTTCCTATCTGAGATATCTGGACAGTTATTCTTCTTGATTGGAACTCTCCTCTTGAAAAGAGCAGCTAAGGTATACTCTTCTAGAATCAAGATATTTTTACCCATTGTTAACTGAGACATAAATCATCAACTCAAACAAACATGTCTGCTGACATAGGTTTAGATAAACAAAATTTTTTAGCGCAACATTGTAATTGTTTTCTTACCCATCAGTTAAAACATATGTTTTGGGTGTTCAAAAGAACCGTCTCATTGAGACGGTTCTTTTGAGTACCCATAACACATGTTTTGGTTGGGAATTAAGAAATTTAATTTTTTGGTACGCACTCTTAACTAAGGCCTGGTTGACTTTAAAAATCAAATACTTTTGGTTATAGCCATACAATGTATATCTTCTACATTGTATTTATATAGTCATATAAAATAATACAGTGTTGTACCTAGAATGCAGAATTCCAGCGATACTATTGGTGTCCCTTAAAAATACTACCATCGCTGGCCTCAAAAGTCTGCCGTTATTTTTGCGCTGTTGATGGTGACCATTTCAGTATTAAGTGCAACTTAGCAAAGGGATATAAATAGTGTAACCTAAACTGTTGCCGCAGTATTTTAATTTTACCTATGATAAAGTCACATTTTTTTTGCGACAACAAAAACATAAAAAATTACCCAGCATGTAAAGAGCTAAGCCATGTAAGTCTAGCATCCTCCTTGTGGGAGGTAGGCAAACAGTAAAGACCCAGATCAGATGCCACTGAATGTAGTGTCTGATCAGGTTCTCTTACTTACAGAATATTCTACTAAAATTTGAATAAAAAATTAAAAATACCACCAACAACCCTAAAAACAGAAATGGACTGGTCCAATTGAATGAGAGGGGGAAGTTTGATTCTGTTTAAAACTTTAACTTTACTCCATAATAATGCATTTTGACACCTTTGAAATATCATGTATTTGAGAATATTAAGGAAAATGGAGCATTTGCTCTTTTGGAGCAAATGCTCCATTTTCCATAATATTCTCAAAAGTATTCAAAACTTATCTTGAATTTTTCTTGATTTTTTTCAATATTGTCTAAAAACAGAAAATGATGTCATGATCTAAAATAGCCTATAGAGTAAAGGGTTAATGCTGGGAATAGTGTTTTTATACCTATTACAGGGGCAGGTCACATGGAAGGAAGCCAGCTCATTTTGTGCTATCTGTTATCTTCTGAGTGATTCTTGTACTGCTGTCAAGTTGAAGACATCATGGTTCAAACATCTGTCTGTGGACAAAAAGAAATTCTACGAGCGACTGTACATGACGGGTTGTGATAGACTTAGTCAAGGAGGTAAAGATAAAGGGGTGTTTAGACGGCATGATTTAGTTGTCCTGACAAAATCATACCTGTAACACATTTTGGTATTCAGTCAGGTAGTCAAATAGGCACACTTTAACAATTTTAGTATAAATATGGTAATGGAGTTATGGTGTCCTATTATGTGGGTTAATACAGTATATCTTCTACTGTTCACTTAACACTTTGTATTCTGGAAACCCCCAAAACGAGTACTTTGGCCAACAGTGAAGACCCAGATGAAATGCAGCATTATGCCTCATTTCATCAGGGTCTGCATTGTTTGCTAAGATAAAAACAACCTTCAGGAACAGGAACACATCATAATTTAGAAAATTTTACCTGTAACCCCTTAAAATGCACAATGGACAGTCCCATGCTTATTGTATCAATATGTATGGCAGTGCTCCAGATAATTTTGACTACCATCAGTACGGGTACTGGTCCAAATGAAACTTGATCTGTACCATCTAATTTCAATCCGTACATGTATTTATTTTGGCTTAGCTAATTTTTTTCATGAAAGCTTATACTTGTATTTAAAACTGTCTTCATGTACAGTTTGATTACCCATCAATGAAAACGGCGATGTCCCTATATATATATATATACACACGTTGGCAAGATTATTGGAACAGGGAATCCCAATGATTGTTTTTATTGCCATCTGTAAACACGCTGCTTTTCCGAGAAATTTCTACTTTCAACTTTGACTAGTTCGCATGAAATTACAAGGACCAAACTGATAGCAAACTCCCAGAGAGTGGCTTCTGAGCACATTTTATTCTGAAAACACGTGTTCTTCAAGGAGACATGTTAAGGGGATGCAACCAAACATTAGGGAGTTTGTATTGAGGCAAAAATAAAACTCGGGAAGCAGTCCAGCAAGTTGATGCTGGATTTCTGAACACATTAATTTTGACAGATTCACAAATCAATTCAATTATCAAGCGTCTTCTGATTCGAATTGGATGAGAAATACTGATTGCAGGTAAAAACGTACCATACAGTCAAGAACACACCCGTAATTGGTACGTACTAATTTTAAACTCTATCCGTATTTAGGCGAAAACGGACCTGTAATTTACGTCTGTATCTGGAGCGCTGGTATGGGAAAATCCATCAGAATACTTAGGGTTAAGAAATGAATTTCATCTTTCTGAGCTTCATGAGTGGATCAGTGCTCCAGATAATTTTGACTACCATCAGTACCAGGACTGGTCAAAATGAAATTTGATCTGTACCAGCTATTTTCAATTCTTACATGTATTAATTTTGGCTTAGCCAATCTTTTTATGAAAGCTTGTACTTGTATTTAAAACGGCTCACATTGTTTCTGTCTTCATGTACAGTTTAATCACCCATCAATCAAAACAGCGGTGACCCTATATAAATGCATGTAGGCAAGAATATTGGAACAGGGATGATTGTTTAATTGCCATCTGTAAACACGCTGCACTTCTAAATCAGAGAAATTCCTACTTTCAGTTTTTACATTGACTGGTTCACATAAAATTACAACGACCAAGCTGATAGCAAACTCCCCGAGAGTGGTCTCTGGGCAAATATTATTCTGAAAACACATGTTCTTCAAGGAAGACATGGTAAGGGGACGCAACTGAACATTTGGGAGTTTCTATTGAGGCAAAAATAAAACATCAGAAGCAGTCCAGCAAGTTGAATCTGGATTTTTGAACGCATAAATTTTGATAGATTCACAAATCAGTTCAAATATCAAGCCTCTTCTGATTCGAAATGGATCAAAACTACAGGTTACTGGTAAAAACGTTAAGTTTAGGCAAAAACACTCGTATTTGGTACATACTATTTTCCAACTCTGACTTGTCAGACAATATACCATAGATACAGATAAGGAAATTTTATGAGCAAAAATTGTAATTATTTTCTTACCCATCAATCTAAACATGCTGAGACGGTTCTTTTGAGTACCCACAACATGTTTTGGATGAGAAATAAAGAAAACAGTTTTCCAACATGCGTGGATCCAGGAATTTTTGCCAGGGGGTCCAGGCCTGACTGTCAGAAAACAGCTCTGACAACATTTTTTTTATATCATTTTTTTTTAGTCCTCAACTTATTTTGCAGTTTTAAAGAGGGTTTCCAATAGTTATTTCAAAGAAAACTGTAATTTTTTCAAGGTTTCAGAGGGGGGTCCAAATGCTAATTTCTATAGAAACCCTTATAACTTGTGATTTTCCAGTGGGAGGGGTCCTGACCCCCTAGCCCCTCCTTTGGATCTGCACATGTCCAATACACACTCTTATCTGAAGGCTTGATATACTCTGCAGCCTGTGGAGAGGTAATTAAACAGATGTTGATACTCCTTTCATTTTAGGTCATATGATCTATTCTCTTCTGAGCAAGCAAGACGGCAGTCTATGGGCCCGTAAACTGCGACAGAACCTATGCACGAAACAAGGGGAGGAGAGTTTGTTTAATCTAGTCTTTACTGGTGAAGACATGAAACAGAAGAAAGACAGGTCCTTCCTATTAAAGAGCAACAAATTTACAGGAACAATCCTTGATACACCTTCCAAGGGTCAACTTGCTGAATATGATGCTGGTACATACAGTAAAACCTGTCTTAAGCGGCCACTCAAAAAGAAGACCAAAATTGGTTTTCAGGACCGATTTTCGCTTAATGCAGGCCAAAAGTACTGCAGAAGGCTTCAAGAGAGCATTCTGCAATACTTTCGACCTTCATTAAGCTACCATTCGTCTTAAAGACCTTTGTTTTTTTTTTCTATTTTTGAGTGGCCGCTTAAGACAGGTTTTACTTGAGCTGTTCATTTCATAACAATAATACACTTTTACGAATACCATGCCTACTGTTTGTCAACTAGTGTCATCCGCTGATAACCTTTGCAAACAGTTTGGACCCAGATCAGGCCCGACATAATGTCTGGCCTGATCCGGATCCAAACTGTTTGACACTCTGATGGTATTCCTGAAAGAATTTATCGAAAAAGATTATTTTTGAAAAAAAATCAGCAGACGACAAAAAGCATGAAGGATTACACAGCATGCTAAGAGTTAAACGGGTATGAATCCATCCACTAAGTGAAAGGTAAACCTTGGATTAAATGTTGGAGATTTCAGAACACATGCAATTTTGTTTTTGGGACTATGTCTCGTGCTAAGTTGTTGTTGCATTGGTCAATTATACACTATCAGATGACTTTTGATTGACATTCTGGGCGTGGTATGGAAATGTCTGTTATGCATAGATCAATCTATAGAAAAGGTAATGTGTAACCCTTTTCATACTGAATATTATTAGGTAGAACACTGCTCCCTAATATTTATCACAGTTAAGATAAACAAAAACTTCGGCATAAGTGTGAATATTTTCTTACCAATATTTTTTAGCATATGTTTAGGGTGCTCAAAAGAATGGTCTCATTGAGACGGTTCTTTTGAGTATCCACAACATATGTTTTGATTGAGAAATAAGAAAATTATTTTTCTGTTACGCACTCTTAACAAAAGTCCTGCTGCAGCATTCCAATTGTAAGCATGAATTTTCAATCAGGGTGGAAAACAGTGTTGATCCTGATCAGATGGCTTTGTCGGAAGCCAGCTGATAATAAATTGGGGTTCAGTAGGACAATGGTTAACAGAATAAATCAATATTATGCCCCTAACATTATAAATACCCCTCTCTGTATGTAGGGCATGGGATTATTCCTGAATTCAGGATTTTGAGGCTGACTTTCCATAGAAAGTAATTAAAGATTAGTTTTCTTTTTTCTCTATCAAAACATTTGTAGTGGGTACTTAAAAGATTTGATCTCAATGAGAGAGTTTTTAAGCACCCCAAACATATGTTTAAACTGATGGCAGGAGTTAAGCACTCTATTAAGAGTGCATAACAGAAAAATAATTTTCTTATTTCTCAACCAAAACATATGTTGTGGGTACTCAAAAGAACTTTCTCAATGAGACGGTTCTTTTGAGCACCCAAAACATATGCTTAAAATTATGGGTTAGAAAATTTTTCAATTTTACTCTGAATATTTTTGTTTATCTAAACCTGTGTGATGGATAAGAAATTATGCACAATTTTATGGTTCAAATTTTTCAAATGTTTGCTTATCTAGCCCTATGGTTTCATATATCAGTGCTCTATACTTCCAGTTGCCTACTCACTTCACTGTAATGATCTCAACCATCTAGTGTGGCTGGCTCTACAGCACCATTCAATGAAGGACAACTCACAGCCAGATTATGAACAGCTTTGTAAGTATTAGGCCAAATAAAAAAATATCTGTGTTTAGGGTAACCCGACCCTATCTGAATTTACTGGTGAAACCTAGAAAAAAATTTCAGGTTTCTGGAAAAAAAATATAATTTTATGCATTTTGAAAGGCGAAATGCCTTTCAAAATGCATAAAATTTTATTTTTAACTTACCCAGTTCATGAAATTTTGGTTCTTATTGCACATGTGTAAAGTCACTCTTTAAACATGCATATGCAGCTAGTCAGTGAAGCTAGATACCTATATTTCAGTCTGAGCCTTCGTTTACTTTTATACTTTGTATATGGAAGCAGTGAAGACTCAGACAAGTCTGCGCATATGCGCAGGCTTGTCTGAGTCTTAGCTGCTTAAGGAGGAATAGAATAGAATTTGTTTATTAATCCAGTCATGGGCCATTTCTTGCATATTTAACAATAATAATACATAAATACAACAAACAAAATACATGTGATAAGTTACAAAATCTCATGTGTTTGGTTTTTTTTTTTTTGTGATGTTTCAGATGGTTACCAGTTGTTTAAAAATATGAAGTACAGTGTTCTTGACCTGACCAATGGAGACCCTGGCTCACTCTGTCAGCTGGATGTTCAGGTAATACACGGAGGCCTGTCATCATGTGATCCTCTGCAAGAAAATCCTGTTTTGTGAGGCTGTGCTCAAATTACCGTATGTGACCTAATAGC
The DNA here is from genome assembly GCA_964019695.1 of Loripinus fragilis. Classification (NCBI taxonomy): domain Eukaryota; kingdom Metazoa; phylum Mollusca; class Bivalvia; order Lucinida; family Lucinidae; genus Loripinus; species Loripinus fragilis. Next base: position 86,664,846 of record OZ026515.1, read on the forward strand.
AAACATGGGCCTCCACGTGAGAATTACTCTCTTCGGACCAAAAATATGACCTCTTTGCAGAGAAAAAACCTGCATATGGACTGATACAAAAATCAGTTTGATGGGTTACCATTTGGCATCATATCCTCTGCTTAGTCCTGGTTCAACCCAGCATATAGCTGAAAAATTGTTGTATGGGAAGTAAAGAATCAACACAAACAAGCAAACATCTGATGACAGATAGTGATCCCAAGGGACATATTTTCTTATTCACTCCTCTTACAATTCTTGTTCACCATTCAATTCGGCATTTCCATTTTTGAAGTAAATGAGAAGTTCCTGAATATGCTGAGAGTCCACATTACATTGTGTCACTTTGACATAACAATGATGTCACTTGACGACCAAGTGTGAGAGTTCAAATACTACCAATGTACAGCCCTCACATGACAGCCTGGGTAAGATAACATGAGTATTGAGTAAGATAATAATTTCTATCCCATGATTTTTTTCTTGTGCAGTGATTCATTTTCAGTTTTGGGCTTATGGGTCCTGAGACTCCCTGTTTCCCATATCAATGAGTCCAACTGCAAACTGTCCAGAACACTATTTTTAATGACAATTCTGCAATATTATTGCATCCTGGGACTGGCTTAAATAAAAATTTTGCATCCCAGAAACAAAATTATGCTCAAAAGATGCAGGATGCGCAGATGACAAAATCACTGCTTGTGTAAGTACCACTATAGTAACATTCGCTTGTTCATTCCCCATCATAGCATTTTCTAATTACAGGCTTTCTTCTATGCAACTGTGCATTGGGCAGCTCTGCAGAAGGTGGAAAGAAACAGAAATCTACACCCAATACCAGATAAACCTGATTTATTACCAGTGTTCCTCAGTCAGCCACTCGCTACACAGCAGCAGTGTGACTGGTGGTCGGCTGTGTATGGGTTAGAGAACAAGACAACCAGGTAATGCATTTAAAGTTCATTAACTTCAAGTCCTAGGCATTAGAGTTTACCCTTCAAGCTAATAGTAGTTTAAGTTAACTCTTCCCACCATTCACGGCATCATCTGGTTATACCCCCGGTACGAAGTATATAGGGGGTATATAGTTTTTGCCTTTTCTGTAATTATGTTTGTTTGTCTGTCTGTTGGTTTGTCTGTAAACTTTTTTTTTCTGTCAAAGATTTCTAAGCAACTACTTGACTTAGGATTCTGAAATTTGGTACAAAGCTTGATAGTGATGAGTTGTATTGTGTAACAAAAAAAACAGCCACATATTGCTTATCAGTCCCTTTATTTGTTCATTTTTCTTCTTTCTCTCTCCTATGTAAATCTTTCTTTTTTCTGTCAAAGATTTCTCGGCAACTACTTCACTTAGGGCTCTGAAATTTGGTACAAAGCTTGATAGTGATGAGTTGTATTGTGTAACAAAAAAACAGCCACATATTGCTTATCAGTCCCTTTATTTGTTCATTTTTCTTCTTTCTCTCTCCTATGTAAATCTTTCTTTTTTTTCTGTCAAAGATTTCTCAGCAACTACTTGGGTTAGGATTCTGAAATTTGGTACAAAGCTTGATAGTGATGAGTTGTATTGTGTAACAAAAGAACAGCCACATATAGCTTATCAGTCCCTTTATTTGTTCATTTTTCTTTCTCTCCAATGGAAATTTCTGTCACAGATTTCTCAGTTTCTTTTGGAGCCAGTATTTTCAAATTTTGTGTACATCTTCAGGATGGCAAGAACAGCCACATATTGCTTATCAGTCCCTTTATTTGTTCATTTTTCTTTCTCTCCAATGGAAATTTCTGTCACAGATTTCTCAGCTCCTATTTGAGCCAGTATTTTCAAATTTTGTGCACATCTTCAGGATGGCAAAGTGTACTGTGGAAATGGAAATTAAGATGCTTATCCTCATTTTGCCTTCTTTTTTCAATTTTTCATTTTTCCTGCCTTCGCTCTTATATGATACATATAGACATTTTTTTCTGTCAAATATGTCTCAGCAACTACTTGAGTTAGGATTCTGAAACTTGGTACAAAGCTTGATAGTGATTAGTTGTATTGTGTAACAAAAGAACAGCCACATATTTCTATCAGTCCCTTTATTTATTCATTTTTCTTTCTCTCCAATGAAAATTTCTGTCACAGATTTATCAGCTCCTATTAGAGCCAGTGTTTTCAAATTTAGTGTACACCTTCAGGTAGGCTTAGTGTATTGTGTAAATGAAAATAAAGATGCTAAAGCTCATTTTGCCTTCTTTTTCAATTTTTCCTTCTGTCACTCCTATATAACACATATGGACATTTTTTGTCAGAGTTTTCTCAGCAACTACTTGATTTAGGATTATGAAGTTTTGTGTACACTTTCAGGTAGGCAAAGTGTATTGTGTAAATGAAAATTAAGGTGCTAATCCTCATTTTGCCTTCTTTTTTCAAATTTTCAATTTTTCCTTCTGTCACTCTTATCTAACACATATGGGCATTTTCATAAAATTTTTCTCAGAAACTGCTTGATTTAGGATTATGAAATCTTTGACAATTTTGTCTTTTCTCTGAAAGTGTTACAACCTCTGATGGCTACCCCCGGGGATATGTGAGCTTTGCTCACTTCTTGCTATATTTTCTAATCTGCCAGCAAACCAGGGTAGCTTTTATTGCACACAATATAAAAACCAGATCAAGACTTCTGATCAGGGTTTATATTGTGTACTTCCTCAAGGTGAAAGTAGTCTGGAGTGCATTTGAATATATGCAGGCAACATTTTCAGAACCGGATAAGGATTAAAATGAATGGTCTGGAAAGGATTTTGTTTCTTCTTTTTTTTCTATGGTTTTCTCTTTAAAATATACTTGAAGCCAGTTTTTTTTAAAAAAAGCAACTCCCATTTCATATGATTGCCCTGTGCCTGTTGATGTGTACAACATGGTGAAATTTCATATTTTATTCCTCTGAGCCCTTGGTATTTTGTCGGGGATGATCTGGATCCAAACTGTTTGACTTTCTGATGTATTGCTTATTTTTTTTGGAAAAAGTTAATTTTAAAAACAAAATCACCAGACAAAGAAAAGCATACAAAATTACCCAGCATGCTGTGGGTTTATCATATGAACCAACACATGAAATTTTGGTAATTATCAAGGTTGAGCAGTCTTGCCAGAGCTTTCGTGGCTCACTTGCACAAAATAGGGCAAAGATAAAGGCTCAGCCTAAAAAAGTAGTCATCAAGCCCTATGAGATAGCTAAGCATGAATTTTTAACTCTTTACTTCCTAGTGTCATCTGCTGATAGCCTTTGCAAACAGTTTGGACCCAGATCAGGCCCAACAAAATGTCGGGCCTGATCTGGATCCAAACTGTATGACACTGATGGTTCTCCTGAAATAATTTTTCAAAAAAGTTAATTTTGAAAAAATCAGCAGACGTCAAAAAAGCATGTAAAATTACCCAGGGGGCAAAGAGTTAAACAGTAACTTTAAGCAGATGTAATAAGTACCAAAATGTAAAGCTGGCCCATTTCATTTCAGTGAGAAGTTTTCTAAGCTATGGGGAGTGTTGATGAGAGGGCTAGAGACAGTTAGACTGATACTGCCTCACACTATACCATTGAACATCGTCATTCATGTGGCTCAAACTCTTGATGAAAGGGTAAGACATATGCTGAAGATAATCAAAAAGGGTTGTTGTCAGTTACAATTGAAAGTACGCGCATGAAGTACTGGTAAACGGCTTAGTCAAGCTTGCCCAGGAAAAAGTGTGGTTAGGTTAATACATGACCATAGCTGTTAACTGGGGCGTAAAACATCAAACCAAACAAAAATATGCTCAGATAAACTAACTTTGTGAGTGTTAGATCGTAAAAATGTTCTGAATCATTAGTTAAAACATGTGTTTTGGATGTTCAAAAGAACCATCTCATTGAGACGGTTCGTTTGAGAACCTACAACATACGATTTCTGTGAGAAATAGAAAATATAATGTAAGAAGTTTTCTAAGCTGTGTGGATTGTTGATGAGAGAGCTAGAGACAGTTGGGCTGAATCTGCCACACACAATGCCTTTGAACATTGTTTTCCACAATTGACTGCCGTAACGGATATATAGGAAGTTGTCAAAAATCTGTAGAGTGGTTATAAGTCAAGGAATTCAGAAATGGAAATTGAATGACCTGCTGTAAATGGAGGTGATTCTTCATGAATTGCTTGTAGTTATACCCGCTTTTTTCTTTAGGAAAAAAGGGTATATTAATTTCGTGTCAAAGTCGGTCCTTCGTCCGTCTGTCTGTGCGTACATCCGTCCTTCGTCATGTTTCTTGTAAATGTATCTCCTCCTAAACCATTAGAGGTAGCAACTTCAAACTTTGTAGTTGAATAGGTCACATGATGAAGAGGGTTCTGGGCAACATTTTGTGTGACCTTGACCCCAAGGTCAAAGGTCAAATATTGTATTTTCTTGTATAAACTGTTAGACGTAGCAACTTCAAACTTAGTAGCTGAATAGGTCACATGATGTAGAGGGTACTGGGCAACATTTTGTGTGACCTTGATCCCAAGGTCAAAGGTCAAATATTGAATTTTCTTGTAAATGCATCTCCTAAACCTTTTGACCTAGCAACTTCAAACTTTGTAGCTGAAAAGGTTACATAATGTAGAGGGTACTGGGCAACATTTTGTGTGACCTTGACCCCAAGGTCAAGGTCAAAGATCAAATAATGTATTTTCTTGTAAATGTATCTCCTCCAATACTTTTAGACCTAGCAACTTCAAACTTTGTAGCTGGATAGGGCACATGATGTAGAGGGTACTGGGCAACATTTTGTGTGACCTTGACTCCAAGGTCAAAGGTCAAATATTGAATTTTCTTGTAAATGCTTCTCCTCCTAAAGCTTTTGACGTAGTAACTTCAAACTCTGTAGGTGCATCGGTCACATGATGTAGAGGGCACTGGGCAACATTTAGTGTGACCTTGACCTGAAGGTCATGGTCAAATAATGTACTTGTAAATGCATCTTCTCCTAAACTGTTGAACGTAGCAACTTCAAAGTTTGCAGGTGCAAAGGTCATATGATTTGGAGGGCACTAGACAAGATTTGGTGTGACCTATGGGTCAAGGTCATATAGTGTATTTTTTGTAAACGCTTCTACTCCTTAACAATTGGACAAACTTTACAGGTGCATAGGTCATATTATGTTGTAGGTACTGAGCAACATTTTGTGTGACCTTGACCCCAAGGTGAAGGTTATAGGTCAAAAAGCGGGTATTTGCGATGGTGTTCCATCGACTTCTGCTCTAGTTAAACTTTGTGTAATAATCTTTCAGAACAAAATGTAATCAAACCTACCTGTCTTAATATAATTTGAATGTAATAGTAATCACATACAGTAAAAGCTCAAATTTGAAAGCTGATTTTTCGAAATACTCGCTTATTTGAAATAAATTTGGTACACACTGGATTCAGATAAGATGATCAACTATTTGAATATTTGTCTATAAAAACATATGTTTTTGTGCTTAAAAGAAATGTCTCCTTGAGAATTTTCTTTTACTCACCAAAAACTTATATTTGATAGGAAAACACTTATTGTAATCATTTTTCAGAGTTATATATTTTTATGTCTACCACCCTATCATTCGAAATTTCAAATCTTTGATATAAAACCTCTAGTTCCTAGGACTTTAAATTTACGAGAATCGACTATATAAATTTATTTTCTGTCTGATAAAATTGACACTTCAGTTCTTCTTTTCTGCATATTGTTTTTTTCCAGGCTAAGGAGATGGAATCATTGGACGTTGGAGGATTAGTAACAGCCAAACTGACTGGTCTTCAGAATAGAGCTGGTTTCTACTGGAAGGCTGCTTCAGACCTCTTGGAAAGGCTGGATAGGTACTTTGGCATGACATCAGTTGGGTAACATAGAGGTTTATAGGCCTCCAGATAAGAGTGCCCAATTGAAAATCATTTTTCTTATTTGTGAGTACTCAAAAGAACTCATTTGATCAGAAGCCAGCTGATCTGGATCTACACTGTTTTCAAAATACTGTATATAATTTTAGAAACACTGTGTGATTCCATGAGAGTGTGTTTCTTGTGTTTTTGATGCAATAAATAGATTGCCGACACACTGACAGTTGGTCTGTGCATTTTGTGTGAAGCAAACAAAAAAGCAGCGAGAACGAAACTCTGTCGTCTTTATTGTCCGAGTTTTGAGGACTCTATGATAACTCTTCTATAAATAGTTCTCCAGTGCAAAATGGACTTGCGCACAAATACCTTTGCAGGGTATTTCCGTGATAAGTCTGTTTTATTTTTAATACGACGACTGCACATGTCAAAAGTTACTGGAATGCGACGACTGCACATGTCAAAAGTTACTGGCAATTCGCACATATGGAATTTTGTTTCTATTCATTTCGGTTTGTTTCAGTCTTGCTGCTTTTTGGTGTTTTTTACCACTCATAAAATTTATAGAAGTATTTTAGAAAAGAAAATATTCTTTGCTCCAGTACACCAGACTATAGGACAAAGATCATCAACGTGTCATGTCTATTTTTAGATCACCAGTCTGCACATGAGTAAAGCGCTTGAGTATTAAACAACAATGGCTGTAGCCCCGGTCATGAAATTTGTGAGCAGCAGCTGTTATTTCTTGCCCTAATAGGCCTAGATCATAAGGATAGGGATTCGTCTACGAGCAGAACATCATTGCATAATTCCCTTGAAACAGCAAATGAACAGAAACATGCACGAAGAATTTTGATAGGACTGGCTCAAAAATTGTCCCTGGGTCTGGCAGATTGACAGAAAATGATATGTAAAACCTTTTTCAGAGGCAAGCATTTGACAGGGCTTTTTCGAGCAATTTTGGGAAAAATTAGGAAAAAATGATCAACTTAACATCAAAATTGGGAAAAATTAATGACATAGAACATAACAAGGGTAGGAAAATATATCCTCAAAATCAAGTTATTTTAGATTATATTATGTCAAGCATACCACTTAGTATAGATCTCACACAGTAAGAGTATTGTCCGTAATGGATAGAGTCCAATAGAAAACAGGTGTAGCAGCTTAATACCGTTATTCATTCATGCAAGTTCATTCAGAAAAAAATAATAACACTGCAGGTAAAACAATTGTACGGATTTAGCGATAAATAATGATCATAGCATGTCGATCCTCGGTGGCTCAGTAGGTAGAGAGGCAACTGTAATAGTATGCACGTGAGCTATGTAAAAAGTTAAGGGTTCGAATCCCATTGTTAAGCATTTTATAGGCTTATTGATATGCTCTTTTTTTTTCATTTGTTTCCATTGTGTATTTTCTTATTCTAGATATTTTCTTATTTTGTGTATTTTTCTTTATATTTTTTAACATTTTATTTTTTTCAATTTTTATATTTAATTTTTTTTAACGAATAGTATTTAATTCAATATATATATGATATAAAAAGTTCATAAAATAATGCCAGCACAGTGAGATTTTGATCGCAATACTGAGCATCAAAGGATCAGGTGAGCGTGCAGAAATACGCAAACTCATCAGAGCGTTTGCCGCTCGCATACACAACGTACTGTGTGGATGTAGATGAAGACTCATTTCCACCTAAATTATTGGCATAAAAACCCGTGTCGCACGCTATTAACAACCGTGTTTTTACCGGCAAAAACCCATGTATTAATCAGGCAATTTACGTGCTGTTGATGCACGGCTTTTCTACTTTACATATACGCATTCTAGGCCGTTACAAAAATTGACGTAATCAACAGTAGCGTGTATAGAAATGAACGTAATTCAGTGGCGTTAGGATGACGTAAGTTTTTGCTCTGGAACAGGCTTTTTCAAAACCTACGAATCCTTCATGCTTTTGCGCGCCATTATAGTAATGCAAAAATGAACTTTTCGAAGCGTTTTCCCAAAGTTTTCAAGTGACAATATGACTTTATGCAATAATAACGATCAAACATAGTTTTCTGATACACCAACCTCTGCTAGACACTTCATGGGTCGTTAAAACGCTCGCCTTTAACTGGTTTTCCTGTAAAGCCTGAAATATCAACATAAGCCTTTTTGTTCAAAGGCGGATCCACGACTCCAGGAGAGGGGATTCAGATAAATTAGGGAGGGGGTCGATTTGCAGATGATCTCTCATTTTTCTTGAATATCCCTTTAAAAATAAAATAATCTGTTCCGAAGGCCCCTGAACCCCTTCTGGATCCGCCACTGTTTGTTACAGCGCTAAGTGATTCAAACTGCCCACTGAAGGAGTAAGAAAAAGAAAAAAAAGAAAAGAAAAACTCAGGGATTAGAACCCCTCTGAAAAAATACAGGTTCGAATATGTTAATATCGCTACGTAACCACTAGACCACTGGTCTGTGACACCCAGCGATAGCTTTAATGTATTACTTACTACCAATATCCTCGTTTGTTTACCTGTCTAAATGCGGGATTACCTTTTATTGTCAATAGACCTCTCCGATTACAGTTATAATTAGTGACGTCACTGTACTCTATACAAATTTTACCTCTAGGCACAAGTGTTAAATTATCATTTCTGATATGGGTCATTGTTTCTCAAAAGTAGTAGTGGTCTCTTAAAAAATAAAGAAATTATTTATTTTTTTTTACTTAATTGGGAAAATCAGACATGTTATTGTGAAAAAGGTTGCTTTTTTGGATAGGGAATGGGGCCGAAATTTGGCCCCTAGAGATGGGGAGAAAATCCCTGTGTGAGACATTCGACACTTGACACACATATTCAAACAAACCAACACAAAGCATCATTGGAAGCAGTGTCTCTCTGTTCAACCATGAGCAAGCAAAACAATTTTATTTTTCATATCCTGATGTCAAGGTCCATAAGAAATGAAAACACATTCATGAAATTGAAAATTGATATTAAAAAGTTCTGACCCTCTTAATTTGTCAATGACCCCCAAATTTTCAAACAAGGGGCCATCATTGACCCCCCAAAAATTCCAGTCTTGCAGAAACACTGTGCTTATTAAGTAGAAAATGGTATGTCAGTTTTGATCTCTGCACCCTACTAATTTCCCTTTTTTGTATATTTAGGGGACAGCCACTTAAGATGCCGAAAGACTGTCTGTTTTCCGGTGATACGATGATGGACCCAGCCCTGTTGAAAGAGCTGAAGGAGAAATCCAAGTTTGCCTTGGCGGTTGTGGCAATGAGAGAAGGACGGCATGAAGATGCTCTAAATAGCTTTGAGGAACTGTATCATCCCCAGGCTGCTTACTATACTGGTCTGGTAAGTAAAAAATGAAGGGTTGAGAAGCATGTTGGTTTATTTCCTGGTTGTCAGCATTTGGTTGTACCTAAAAAAGATACTTTCACTTGCATTTTACATGTACAGTTAAACCTTGATTATTCCAAGTGCCAGGGACCGCCGGAATCCTTTCGAATAATCAGTAGTTTGAATGATCGAAATCAGTAGTTTTCAAATATTTTCGTAAAATCTCGGATGCTTTCATAGAACGTCATTATTTGCCAGATTTTGCAACTTCAGCTGTTTAATTTCCGTGAAGTAATGGGAATATCTGTCAAAGCATTAAAAGAAAATAAGCTGCTTGGAGGTTGTGGCATCATCGTCTCTTATGATTTGCAGGTCTAAGAACCAAGAAAAGGGGAGCTCAGTGGTAGAGTGCTTGACTCGAGAGCGAGGGGCAGTGGGTTCGAGCCTCACCAGCGTCACGGCGTTGTGTCCTTGAGCAAGAACATTAATCCTAGCTTAGTACTGGTTCAACCCAGGAAGTTCGCCCTCTTTATAACTGAAAGATTGTTGATGGAACATAAAGCATCAAATCAAACAAACAAACAAAGGGGAAAAACAGTTTTGTATTTAATATGTAATCATATTAACGGTTTTGTTCTAGTGTAAAACGGAATAGCGGAACAGCCAGTGTGAACACGGATAGCCAATGGAGAAAACAAGAGGCTTGATTTGCATGTGCGACTCAGGTGTGGCTCGCTGTCAATCATGACACCAGTGTCACTTCTGGCGAATGAATTCTACGTTCGAAGCGTATTGCACAAGCAAGTGAGCTTGGCAGCTGTCAATCAAATTTATGTCTTTCATGAGGCTATAAATCGTTGCAAAAATCTAAAGATTCATTAAAGGCTTGCTTTGAAAATGTAAAATATTAAAAATTGAAGGGTTGAGAGGCATATTGATTTATTCCCTTGATGTCAGCGTTTGGTTGTACCTACTCTTAAAATACTTTCACTTGCATTTTACGTATAGTTTGCAAGTGCGCAGTATTTTTCTTGCCTGCTTGTGCTTTGACAAGTAATTCGTCAAGCATCAAGTTGTCCTCGAAGTTCCAGAGGTTGTGAAAGCCTGTACTGTACTCTGGGAGACGTTTCTTTTATGCACCAAAAACATAAGTTTTTATGGACAGTTATTAAAATGGTTCATAAATAGGCCCTAATCTATTAATCCAGTGTGTCCCAAATTTATTTCAAATTAACGAGTATTACCAAAAATCAGAGTTCAAATTTTCAAGTTTTTACTGTATATAATTGTATCCCAGTACACTTATATTTGATTCTAACAGTGCAGGCATATATAGGAAATTATTAATATTAGATTCATTCATTTATTTTATAATAAGTCACTGCACAGACTGGCGTGCGTTTTGATTTTCGTGATGTCATCTATCACATATAACATTATAATGTTGGCAATAGATGGCGTAACGTCGTTTTCACAACGTTCAGAATGTACCTAAAAATGCAAGTTTTCAGTCCAAACAAAAGTTAGGAAAATTATATGCTCTGGTCATGATGGCAGAGAGAATCTTATAGACTATGATTTGTTCATATATTTTAATCTTTTTGTGTGTTAGAAGCAAAATAGCAGCAATTTGTTGCTTAATATATCACTGTCTGCCGGTCAGTCGTGAATAAATCACTCGCGCTTTGCATTGGTGATTTATCCACTTCAACGACTGACCTCCAGCCATTGATAATTTAAGCAACAGATCAATGTGGGTGCAAATCTATTTTTTAAATAAAATATTGTTTACACCAAGCAGCATTGTGTTTCAGATCTACAGAAATTTGGCTGAGTCTGTTGATACGAATAGTAATTCCTCAACGGATGAGAACTCACAGCAGATGGCGCTTCTGACTAAGTCAAAGAATTCTCTTTATCAAGCTCTGGACAGGACAACTTCGGACAGGGATCAGGTACTGTCTTAGAACCTTTTGTGCCATTCACAACAAATGTCTGCTTTATCTTAATCCTCTGCTTAATCCTGGTTCAACCCAGGAAAAGTCCCGACATGACTGAAAAATTGTTGACTGGGGCATAAAGCAAGCAAAACAAAGTCTAGGTAGAGTCTTTAAAATTAGGGACATTGTTGGGAGAAAACCTGACTGTTGCATGCAAACCACCAAGGTGCTGATCGGCCTGTGCTTCCCCAGGGATCTAATTTGAGATTTTTAAGCATTTGCTAAAAATTGCAAGTGACTATTTTTCTCACATGCTAAAGGCCCTGATCAACTTGCTTATTCACTGACAATGAAGTTATAATTATTTTATCAGTTACATCACAAATTAGAAAATTGAACAAATTCAATTAGCATTCAGGTAAACATACACCATATAGTTGATTGACAATAACTATTTATCATTTTCATCTTTCTTAACCAATATTTAGGTTTCTTTGCAAACAGTGTGGATCCAGATCAGCCAGCTTCTTAAGAAGCTGGCTGATCAGGATCTACACTGTTTGCTAAACAACTTATGCTGTGTTGCAAAGTTTGGTTGATATGAAAATGACTTGTTTTCCCTTGCTAAAAGTAGCAAGTGATGGCAATTTCTACTTGCTTTTTGGAGAGAACTACTAGCATTTAGCATCCCTGTTCCCTGCAGTCTGATCAGAGCCTTTTTAGTCACTCTCTGGTTAGTCTGATAACTATACTTGCCACATGTAAAATTTCAATATTCTAGTTGGTCTCTGTAGCTGAGCAAGCTGGTTTGAGCATCACCTGATCGCAAACCCCGAAGACAGGTTTTATGGTGATGAGGTCCATATGATCTAAGCACATAGGTCCAGTTAAGCAAATATTTTTAGCATAAAATTGCTAAAAAAATCTTATCCATCATTTAAAACATGTGTTTTGGGTGCTCAAAAGAACCATCTCATTGAGACGGTTATTTTGAGCACCCACAACATATGATTTGGTTGAGAAATAAAGAAAATTGATTTTCAAATACACTTATCTGGATGCTTGTAAGCAGTGAATAATCAATGGGTTAGACCTGACTGCAGGAAGGTGCATGCTTATCTGTGCCTATGTTTACAAGTAGGAAAATTAGGTTTCTCATAACATTCCATATTACATGGGCGAAATTTTTCACTGAATTAGGCTGATTTATATTTAATATAATAGCTACTCTGATTAATTTTCAGTTTGCCTGAAAAAAGGGTTATTTAAACTTGATTTTTTTTCTCCATATTTTATAGGCATGATTTGAACTTCTTTTCTAAAGTTCAGAAGTTTTGAAATGTTGAACTTTCACCCATGATATTATTGTAGGAGTTGAAATGTGCAATCACTCGAGACCTGGATGATGTTGTGTGTAAGCTGATCTCACTGGAATCAGGAGGGCCTCTAGTGGACAGTATATTGTCAGCCAATAGTCAGAACTACAGTACCGCTGAGTCCGAGGTCGACAGTGAGGAAGAGAAAAGAAATCCTAGTCATCAGACAACACCAATATTACCAAAATCTCTTCAGGTATTCTGATTTTACTACTGTAAATTCGGAAATTTTTCGTGAGGGTTTTATTTTCGCAGAGTTTCGTGAAAATAAAACTCTTGTGAAGCCACTGTTTTTTTACTGCTGTGGGTAAATCATGCCTCAGCCATGTTTTTTAATGTGGCAAATATATCTTTTAACACTATTCGCAAAAATCAAATTCTTGCAAAAAAAATCAAAATTTACAGTAATTTATGCAAGCACTTAAGTTTTGATAAAATTCGCAAAGTTGATTACCCTTTATATCCTAAAAGAATTGTTCACCTCATATTTGTTCATCGTAGCTTCTCACCATATGTTAACTAAACTTTCATAGAAATTACTCTTGATTCATGTAGGAAAGTTGTCAGTTACTGACAAAGTATGCATATTAATTACTGCCCAGGAACAGTGTAAAAATAATGGAAAGTCCTGATATGAGTGAAAAACTGTTGAAGATGTTAAGCACAAACAATACAACAACATTAAGACCATTTGACGACCTGTTGAGGCCTTTAGAATAAAGTGCTGAAGTGGTTATTAATGCATGGGTGAAAGTTTTCAGGGTTATTCCTGAATTCAGGATTTTGAAGAAAGTCAGCATGAAAATACTGAATTAGGCAGATTGTAACTTTACTATTAAATGTATCTTCAATTTATCCTTAGAGACCATTGAAACTTGAAATTGTTATCCCCCGACAAAGTCGAAGGGATATAGTTTTGGCGTCGTCCGTCCATTCCGTCCGTCCACACTTTTTGTCTGTTCGGAACCATATCTCAGTATCTATTGGTCAGATTTTATGCATTCTTGGTACAAATGATTAGTACCATGAACTTTTAATATCATATAAGTTTGGTCAAAATCGACCCCTTAACACTTGAGTTATTGCCCTTGTTTAAGTATAGGCAATTATAAGGCAAAACCTATATTAGCTTTTTTGTGTGATCTTCACATTTCATCAAAGCTATTATATTTAACAACTTCTCGCTATAGACCATGATTGCCAAGTGCCTGTAGATAAGAATGGCAGGGTCAAAGTTTTACCCCACCCCCTTTGACCCCACCTAAGGGGTCAAAGGTCAAATATTTAAATTTCGCAATAACTAAGGCAATTATTAATATGTTTTGCTGAAATTTTGCACGCAGGAAGAGCAGCAATAGATATGAAACATATCAAATGGGATTTCAGTTTGAAGGCCTGATTCCGAACCCCTTGGGTGGACTTAAGGGGTGGGGCCGAGGCCAAAATTAAACTTTTTCAGAATATGGTCATGTTGCATATCAAATTAAAGCTGACGACGCTGGCAGCAACATGGTAGCAAATATTTTGCCAACAGACACACCCTCGACCCAGGGGATGGGGTCAAAAGGTCAAACTATATATTTTTCTGAAAGTAGTCATGTTGCATATCAAATTAAAGCTGATGACGCTGGCAGCAACATGGTAGCAACATGGTAGCAAATATTTTGCCCACAGACACACCCTTGACCCAGGGGGTGGGGTCAAAAGGTCAAACTATATCTTTTACTGAAAGTAGTCATGTTGCATATCAAATTAAAGGGAATTGAGCATAGAGCACCATGAAAGCCAGTATGCTGTCATTACACACACCAACGACCCCTGGGGTGGGGTCAAAAGGTCATTTTTTGTTCTTTTCTAAAAGTTGTCATGTTGCATATTAAAGTAAAGTGGAAGAAGTGTAGACCTACATTCAAGGTAACACTTTGAATTTACACACAATCTTGACCTCTGAGGTTGGGTTTAAAGGTCAGATATTGAAATTGTGCAGATGTAAGTATATTTTTTATTGAACTAAGCACTAAAACATACTTGACAGGCGTTTGTTATGATCTGAATATTACTGAAGGTGAACTAAGGGTTAAATAAATAGGATTTATGTTATGTGATTTACATGTTTCTCTCAAATAACCCTTCGTCGGGGGATATAAATTCGTCGAATTTGCCTTGTTCATATTTCGTATGTATACTGCAAGTTTTAAGAATTGAATTTCTAAAATTCAGGATTTGTCACCCATGTTAACCTATAAGCCTAGCATCCATTTTATGGGACATTGGTATCATATCAGGTTCTGCAGTGTTTGCTTGCAGAAAATACTTTTAAACTTTTAAAATTTGAATGAAATTGTAAATAATTACCCAACAACCCTTTAATTCGAAATGAATTCCTCCAATTGATAAGGGTGGGAATTCCATTAGGCATAAATGGGTCACTGGGCCCCAAAGCTCAGTCCGTAGCGAGTCCGCCTGCAGATCCAGGGGTCATGAGTTTGATCCTGGCCCCGTCTAATAGTTTGGTGGAGATTGATCATGATTGATCTTTTTAATGTTACAGTGTACCATCCTTTAACTCATTGCCTACTAGTGCCGTCTGCTGATGACTTTTGCAAACAGCTTGGACCTAGATCAGGCCCGACAAAATGTCGGACCTGATCTAGGTCCAAACTGTTTGACTTTGACACTCTGATGGTATAACTGAAAGAATTTTACGAAAAAGTTTTTTTTTTAAATAATTGCAGACGACAAAAAAGAATGAAAAATTACCCAATAGTGAGAGTTAACTGAACTTAACCCTAAAAATGCAAAAAAAATGCGTCTGAAAACGTCTGCTGAAATCGTCTGCTGCAAATAATTCCTAACATTACTGACGAATTAAGTATAGAAGCAAACAGCATGGACCCAGAACAGATTGCTCCTATAGGAGCAGTCTGATCTGGGTCCACACTGTTTGCCATAGAGGCTTCTTAAACATTTTAAATTTTGAGCAGACGAGAAAAGCAGACGACTTTTCTTGCGGTTGGCGCTTTAAGGGTTAATTTTATTGCACTCAGAATGGTTTATTTCAGGTAAACAAGCCTATTCAGCCAAGTCCAACACGCATAGAGATACAGATGAAGGCCCTGGAGACTGCATACCAATCGCAGACAAAGAGGATGACAACTCTGGAAGACACGATTCAGAAGCTGTTCACCGAGCATCAAAAATTATCTACGGAATTCCTAATACAGCTCAGAGAGAGTCGGGAGGAAAATAAATTCCTAAGGGTAAGTTCAGAAGATTAGGGGTCGAGAGTTCAATCCCGGTCTGGTCCGGTCCCATACTTTTATGGAGATTGATCATGAAATATTTTCTATGGTCATTCTCCTCAGGCTTTCAAGTGGGCCCTACTTTTCCTATTTTTCCTGCTTTTCCCTACTTTTTTGATGTGCTCCTACTTTTTCATGAAAATGCCCTACAATCCCTACTTTTTCACTCTGAAATGTAATTTACGCATATAAATTTCAGAAATTTTTCCTCGCTTGCTTCGCTCGCTCAGAATTCTATAAATTAACTTCTATGTTTAATCAGAGAGCACGCCGCTTAACACCTCACTTTTTGATGTTTAACCTAAAAGTCTCTCTGTTTGGCTAATACTATTGTCACAGGTATAATCCTGCTCATTTAATCTGAAATTACTTATTTTCAAACAGCTGGTTGTAATGAATTTTTCTTTGGAAAAGCCCTACTATCCCTACTTTTTACACTGATAATCCCTACTTTTTCACTACTTTTTCCAAATTTTTATCCTTACTTTTTCCCTACTTTTCTGTTGATGGGCACTTGAAAGCCTGTTCTCCTCCCTTCCGCTGATTCATTCAAGAAGGGTTGTTGTCAGTTACAAGGGAAAGTATGTGCACAAATTACTGGTTAACTGCTTGTTCTAGCTTGCCCAGGAAAAGTGTGGTTAGGTGAACTGACCGTCCCCTATGACCATAGCTGTTGACCGGAATGTAAAGCAACAAAACAAACAAATAAGTTCAGAAGATTGGCCGTAGGGTATGTATGTTCAGGTAATAGGAGTAGCCTCCCTTCCATCTCAGCCCATTTAAGCCTAGCATCCTTTTATGTGGGAAATACGCAAACAGTGCAGGTCCAGATCAGAGGCGGCATCCGATCAGGTTTTTCATTGCTTACTTGCAAGAATTTCAATTCAAAAGGCAATAGAAATAAAAAAAAAATATAACTGACACCCCTTAAATTGGAAATTGACTCTTCCTACTGATAAGGATGGGATATTCCTTCAGGTTGAAAGGCTGCATAGGGTTTTTGGGCTGATTGGAGTGGAATTCTTTATAAAGAGCTCCCATAGACTTAAAATGGGAAAACTTCAAAAATCTTCTTCTGAAACCATAAGGCTCACAGCTTGAATAAATATATTTAGTGTGTAGCAATGTCTAGTGGTCTCATACATAAATCCTGCCTATCAAGCCCCTGGGGTCAAAACGGGCCACATGCCGGGATAAATAGTTCCTAGACTTATAATAGGGAAAACATAAAAAGTTTTTTCCTCAGAAACTATGAAGCCCACAGCTTGTATATTTAGTATATAGCAATGTCTAGTGGTCCCCTACATAAATTGTGTCAATTAACCCCCCTGGATCCAAACTGGCCACACTCTGGAAAGCAATAGCTCACATAGACTTATAACGGGAAAAACTTTAAAAAAAAAATCTTCTGGTACCATGAGTCCCACAGCTTATATATTTAGTATGTAGCAATGTCTAGGGGACTTGTTTACTACATAAATCCTGCCACTATGACCCTGGGGTCTAAATTGGCCACACCCCGAGGGTCATTAGCTTCTATAGACTTAAAATGAGGGAAAACTTAAAAACATCCTTTTCTCTTAAACCATAAGACCCACAGCTTCTATTATTTAGTATGTAGCCATGCATAGTGGTCCCATATGTTAATCCTACCAGCCATGCTCCTGGGGTCCAAATTGGCCACACCTAGGTGTCATTTGCTCCCATAGACTTGTAATAAAAAAAATCACTGTAAGCTCAGGTGGGCGGTTTAGGCTCATTCAGCCTCTTGTTATTAATATAGATTCATCATCTTGATAAAAACAGTGTGGATCCTGATAGCTGGCTTCTCAGGAAACAAGCTGATCAGGATCCACCATGTTTTCTAAAGAGGATATAGAATTTTGAAGAAGTTATGCACACAGTGGGCATGGGGGCTCAGTGGCAAAGTGCTTGACTCGAGACCGAGGGGCCGTGGGTTCGAGCCTCGTCGGTGTCACTGTGTTGTGTCCTTGAGCAAGACACATTTATCCTTGTTTAGTACTGGTTCAACCCAGGAAGACCCGTCCCGACATAACTGAAAAATTGTTGACTTGGACGTAAAGAACCAAATCATACAAAATCAAACACAGTGGGCATACATTGTATAAGGTTTAATTTTTTTGGCACTCAAAAGAACCATCTTGCTGAGACAGTTCTTTTGAGTACCCACAGCATATGAGCGAGAACATGAGGATTTGAAACTTATCAGATAGACACAGTCTAGCTAGACCCTGCTGTACTCACACTCATAAAGTATGGATAAAGTTGAGGACTCCGGCAAAATTTCAGATCTGAAGCCCCTCTAGATAGCTGTTAACTACAGTTTACGTATACGCAAGAAGTACCAAATTCTCATAGACTAGCCCATAAGTTTCGGTTGAGAAGTATGGAAATAAATTACTGTAAATGTTCTACAATTTTGAACACCAGTTGCCAGCCAAGTAAGCCGAGACAAACAAAGGAGGCTCAGATCAGACTGCTTCTGAAAAAGCAGTCTGATCAGGGTCTTCTTTATTTGCTGTTCTGGCAACCATATTGTGAATTTCAGCCATGGAAACCAACATTTTATTTGAGAACAGAAAGAGAAAAGTGTTCAAAATTATTGTTGAACATTTACTGTAAGAACTGTTCCAGCTTATTTAGATATTAAGGCTATGATTATTTGCATTTTAGGAACAGTTACAGTTGGCCTCACTCCAAGGTGCTTCTATGTCGCTGCCTCGGACTCCAATGCCATCATTTGCAAGAACTCCACAGAGTCGTGGTGCCTTGATGAATCAGATCAATCAGTCCTACCAAGCTCCTGGCCAGTATCCCTTTCCAGGACAGGGCCCTGCTGTGCCCAACCACATGTCACAGTTTGGATATTCTATTGGCAGTCCAGCTCGCCCCGGGTCAGCTTTTGGGCAGGAGGATATTGAAGATGAGTATAACAATGTGGATGGAGAATATTTTGATCCTGAGGAACAAGGACAATTTTTAGTCCCAGATTCTAGTCTTGTGCAAGACTGGCCATTCGGACACAAAGCTGGAGTAGAAGGAAAATCTACGATAACATATGCACCACAAATGCCTTCAGCAAAAGGGATGGGTCAGACAGATCCAGGAATGTTTGCAAATGCTCTAAGAGGACAGTCCATCCAGTATGGAGCCTATGGTCAGCCACAGCCAGCAGCTCCTCCAGTAAGACCTCCCATGCCTGGACCAGGGTTCTTTGCCCAGACCCAGCAGCCAAGCCAGCCTGGCACAGCTCAAGGAATGGGAACAATGTCAGGTCCCAGTCAACAACTAGGTATGATGGGACTTGCTGGTCAGTCACCTGCAATGTCTCCAGGACCTCCTGCGCTATCAGTTGCTAAGCCCCCAGTGACTTCTATCATGCCACCAAATGCTGTTGCAAGTACGTCCATTTCAACAAAGCCTAGACTGATTCCTGAATCTGTTGGTGTGCCGTCCCAAAAGCCAGGTGAAAAAGCAGCAGCACAGTCTACCACCCTGTCGCAGCAACAGGCATCTCAAGGAATTCCCACCAATTCAACAAGCCAGGCACAGGTAACAGACACACAGAACCCTGTCACGTCTGCCTCTATCCTTGCAAACCTGCTCACTGATCCTAAGTTAACAAGTCAGTCAGCGTCCTATTCTCCAGGATCAGCGTCTTCCGTCTTGAGTTCTCTTGCAGCCAAACACCAACAGGAAACATCACAGGGTCAAACAAATGCTCCTGCCCCAGCAGCTGCTCAAAACACTCCACAGAAGACAGTATTTAGTGGCTTCTCTTTCACTTCTACACCTAAAGTTGTGGAACCTAAGGCTGAGGAGAAACCAAAGCAGCCGGTTACAACTGCCTCTGAGGCTAAACCATTCAGTGGATTTTCATTTTCCCTTCCACCAAAAACACCCACAACTACATCAGTTTCCAAGACAGAACCTGTAACTGTTCCTAAGCAGTCTGTAGACACACCGTCTCCTTTTGGTCTGGGACAAAATACTTCCTCGTCTTTTGCATCTTTAGCTGCTGGTGGGGCAAAAGAGAATGCCTTTCGTGCAGCGGGAGATTTTAAAGGATTTCAAGGGGCAGGTCAAGCATTATTTGGAAAGAGTCCATCCCCTAAAAAAGGAGATAAGTCCGTGGATGATGAGCATGTAGATGAGTATGAGCCAGAAGTTGACTTTAAACCTATTGTTCCATTGCCTGCTCTTGTGACAGTTAAAACAGGGGAGGAAGATGAAGAAAAACTTTTTAGCGAAAGAACAAAACTGTTCCGTTTTGATACAGATGTCCAGCAGTGGAAGGAGAGAGGGATTGGAGAACTTAAAATTCTAAAGAACAAGCTCTCAGGAAAAGTAAGGATATTGATGAGGAGGGAACAGGTTCTGAAAGTCTGCGCTAATCATACAATTAAATCCGACATGAAATTGACACCTATGAGCTCCTCAGATAAGGCATGGTGTTGGAATGCCATGGATTATGCTGATGGAGAAATGAAACGGGAACAACTAGCTGCCAAGTTTAAGTCAGCAGAAATTGCTGCAAAATTTAAAGAAGTATTTGAACAGTGCCAGAAAGATCTTTCCGCATTAGAAGTAAAACCAACTGCAAAAGTTAGTAAACCAAAGGAAGAGGTAAAAGCAGGTAAAAACGAGCTGTCAGCTTTGTTCAAGCAAGAGGCTGGCAGCTGGAAATGTGATGGCTGTTTGATAACAAATAAAGCAGAAATACTTAAATGTCCATGTTGTGGAACACTGAAGCCTGGTGCGAAAGCAGAAGATGTGAAAGAAGAACCAAGTTCATCAGTATTTGACAAGTTAGGAGCTAAATCTTCCAGTTCTGGGTTTACCTTTGGTGGTTCATCTGGAAGCAGTTCTGTTCAAACTGGTAAAGGATTTGTATTTGGTGGACAAGCATCTTCAGAAACACCATCTGGATTTCAGTCTTCTGGCTTTAAGTTTGGTAACCAGGCAAGTACTACTACTACTACTACTGCAACTAAATCTGGGGAGCAGCCATCAGGTGGGTTTAAATTTATTACACAAGCTGCTGCAGATTCAACCTCTGATAAAGCAACTGGAGTTAAATTTGGAACACAGCCTAGTGAGACAAAAGATGCTAAAGGCACATCAGATTCAACTTTGCAAAAAGGAACCGGCTTTAAGTTTGGAACCCAGCCTAGTGACACAAAAGATGCTAAAGACACTGTAAATTCAGCTTTACCAAAGGGAACCGGGTTTAAGATAGGAGCTCAGTCTAGTGAGAAAGCTAAAGAAGGCTCAGAAGTAGTATTGGGAGGTAATAAGATAAGTGATGCCTCAAAAGAAGCTACAAGTGCAGGTTTTACTATTGATAAGGGGTCTACAAAGTATCCATTTGGAGGTGAATCAAAAGCAGATGTCACAAAAACTACAGCAGATTCAGAGGCATGTCAGACTAAACCAAACTTATTGGCACATTTGCTTGACAATGAGTCGGGATCAGGTTTTAAACTAGGTCAGTCAACAGGAAGCAGTTTCACATTTGGTCCTCAAACGCCTGCATCAAAAGAGGTTCCTGCAAAACCATCTGGATTTACTTTTGGAGATTCAGCCACAAAAACTAGTGGATTTACTTTTGGTACACCAGCAAATAAAGAAGGTTCAGTAAATGAGGCTAGTACTGGCTTTAATTTTTCAATGAGTATGACCCCAAAAATGATTACTTCAGGAAGAAGTCCATTGAAATCGCCAGGTGTAACATCACCAAAGTCACCCGATGGCACGGATGAAGGATACTACATAACACAGGACGGTGATGACTCTCATATCTACTTTGAACCAATCATTGCCCTCCCTGAGAAAGTGGAGGTGAAAACTGGTGAAGAGGAAGAAGAGGTGTTATTCTCACAAAGAGCTAAACTTTTCCGATTTGTAAATGGAGAATGGAAAGAGAGAGGTCTTGGTGATATAAAGGTATTATACAATGACACTGAGAAAAAGGCCAGAGTATTAATGAGACGTGAACAGATCTTGAAAATATGCTGCAATCATTATATATCAAAAGAGCTTACCATGAAACCTATGCCGAGTTCTAAAGGACGTGCACTTATATGGTATGCCATGGATTTTGCAGATGGTGAACAGAATGCGGAGAACTTTTCAGCTCGATTCAAAAGCGAAGAAAGTGCTAAAGATTTTGAAGCAGCCATAGAGAGTGCCAAAGCAAGATTATATGGAGAGAAGTCTGAAGTTGAGCAAACACCAAAAACAAAAGAGGAAACTTCTAAAGAGGTAGAAACCATTGGTGCAGTTTCTTTGGATGATGTACAATTTATAAAAGAAGAAACTGCAAGCCCGACTGAAATCCAGGAGGCCAGGAAATATTTGCTGCCAGATCATTTCTACTTGTACTTGAGGAAAGCACCATGTCCTGGCTGCATTGGGTGTGACAGTGACAATTTTTGTCCGGATTGGGAGACCAGAGAAGCTGTTAAGGACTCTGATGATGTACAGAACGAGGAAGATGAAGAAGATTTAGATGAAGAAGATGAGGTCGATGAAGATGATGATTATGAAGACGAGGATTATGAAACTGAGGAGGATTATGAGGATGAAAACGATGATGGTGAGTCCCCTTTTTAACCCTTTTCCTGATTGGCCCTTTTTATACTGGAAAGCCCTAAATGGATACATTGGCAAATAGTGAAGACCCAGATGAAATGCAGCAGTATGCTGCATTTCATCAGGGTCTGCACTGTTTGCTAAGATGAATACGATTTGTTTTTTGTTTGATTTGATTCTTTACGCCCCATCAACAATCTTTCAGTTATATAGGGATGGGTCTTCCTGGGTTGAACCAGTACTAAGCTAGGATAAATGTGTCTTGCTGAAGGACCACAACGCAGTGACGCCGGTGAGGCTCGAACCCCCGGCCCTTTTGATCTCGAGTCGAGCACTCTACCACTGAGCCACTGTGCTCCCAGATGAAGACGATGATTATGAGGATGGAGAAGATGAGGATTATGAAACTGAGGAGGATTATGAGGATGAAAACGAGGATGGTGAGTATCCGCTTTTAACGCTTGTCTTGTTTAAATCGAAGGGTGGGGGAGAACTCCCTATATATGACATAGAATAGATGTGCGTGCCGAATAGCCTTTTTCAGCGCAGCCAGGTATATGATAAACTCCCTTTTTTAAAAAGAAAGTATATGAATGGCCCTATTTTCTGATTTTGGTAGATGAATGGCCCAAATTTTCTGACACCCATGTATATGCACAAATTTTTGGTATATGAATAGGTAGGGGGCTCAGTGGTAGTGTGCTTGACTGAAGACCGATAGGCAGTGGGTTGGAGCCTCACCGATGTCATGCGCTGTGTCCTTGAGCAAGACACATTAATCCTAGCTTAGTACTGGTTCAACTCAGGAAGACCTGTCCCTACATAACTGAAAGATTGTTGACTGGGACGCAAAGAATCAAATCAAACAAAAAAAAAAAAGTATATGAATAGGTCAACTTTCTGTGAAATTAAGGTCACTACCCATAGCAATAACCGTAACTCTAAATCATCAAGGGAGGTAATACTTGGTAGCGTTCGATTATGACAAAGTGTGATTTTACGCAACTATGATATGTTTTCTACCGACAGTAATGCCCGTTACACTGCACGTTGGTAATCTGAAAGTGATTGATATAACATTAAAAATGCAAACAAAAATTTTAAGTATAATGAACAACAAAAGTTGGCATTCTTTACGGATACTAAACGATGGACGCTCAGCTCTGTGAGAAGAAAAAAAGTCAGTCAGTGTAATGGAACACGCATTTTACCCGGGAAATGTCAGTCGACTGTTCGCGGTTTTTTGACAGTCCACATCAACAATCACGATATAACTACTTGTATATAGATCTATATATGATTTTCTGGTTTTATTTTACCTGCATTAAAATTTCACAAAGACAGACTATCTCGTCACGTTCTCTAGCGTCTACTTTGAACCTGACGTGCGTTAATGACTTCACTTGCTCTTATGACGTCATTATGCGTAAACGACAAGTATTGAACTTTACGTTGACGTTGAGAGACCCTCGCTTTAGTTTGCGTCCTAAACAATTTGCCTTATGTCAAATGTGTTCCAATATTTAGCTACAAGGCTATCTTGGGCTAAGGTTGACCCAAGTATAGTCGTGATTCTAAAATATAGTAGGCCTACTCTAAATTATTAAAGGTACGCGAGGAATTCTGCCATCGGGGTCTGCAAACAAAAAAGGCGCAGACCAGCTTGCGCATCCGCGCAGTCTGATCAGCGCCTTTGCTATTCACAGATTGAATAGTATCGTATCTAAACTTGCTCCAAGCGAGATTTCACTATTCTATCTGGTCTCAGTGGCTGAGGGGGCTGGTTTTGGTATGATCTTATCGGAAACTCTGAAGACAGGTTTTGTCGCTTCGATGCTCATTTATATTCATGTAAATGCGGACCCAATCTTCAAGCCTGGTTCATGTGATGTGCGCATAGAAAATGTCTAGCCCCTGTAGACTACTGGTGGCCAATTCCGCCCATGACCAACGCCGACGGGATTCGTACCAAAAATAGTACCCCCTCCCCCTCCGCGCCACTGAATACCCCCTTTAGTAGCGGGAAGGATCTGAGCATAAAAAGAACCCTTTTCATATAAATGCGTGTCCAACCAAATCATAGGCAAGTTATAGGTACTCAGTGAGACGGTTCTTTTGAGCACCCAAAGCAAATATAGAAATAATGAGCAATAAAATATTTACAATTTAACGCTAATTTTTTTGCTAATCTCCAAGGTTACTCTACATTTGACATGTTTCAACTGAAAGATGTCCGTCAAGGGATATATAGATCTAATAGAAATAAACCAACTCTGGTCAAGTGTTAAGGTCTGGCCTTGCTTCGCGATCGGGCATTAGTATGGCGCCCGAGGCCGCAACAAAGATTTAAAAACGTTTCAAATTCTTGGATGCGTACATGAAAAATATGCATCGATCAATTAAAGCGATGCATATTAAAACAGCACATTTTCACCTAAATTTGACATGCAGAGTTACCCCGAGACCTTGAAAAACGGTTAATGTCCCCAAAACATTACATCTCTATCCTAATGGTGTATCTATGCAAATTTGGTCAAAATATATCGACTAGGTGTTCAGACAAAATGCGGATAAGTTTCTTTTTACCGTGGGTGGGGTATTTTGGTATCGTTTTTGGCATTGAAAAGTATTCACATATATGCATATAAATGTTCCAAGTAATTGGAGTACATATAATTTCATTTGGAAGTTCAGAGTGAGGTATTTTAATCAACAGTGTTTGGTTCTTAAGGTTTTAACATGCTTAGAAATAAGAAAAGCCTGCTAAGATCATTAATTTTTAGTTTAGGGGGTAGGGATAATTATTTGGTAATATCTCACTAATTAGACGGTGAATTTTTTTAAAATTTTGTCATAACGCATCTTATATAATGATCACTTTCCTAAAAAAAAATTAGAAAAAATTATTTTTTTAAAGTATGTTTAAATATTGAATTGTCAGTCAGTAATTGCCGGAAATTAATGCATAAATATCGGTGAACGCTGGTTTGAAAGCGTGATATGAAGAAAAATACTTGTATAGCTGCAAAAGAATGGTTTGAGAAAAATTTCTTAATTATTTATGGCTTCGCATGCTTGTTTGAAATAACGATTTTCAAATATAACATTGAGTTACAGAATATTTTACTTGTCTTAATGAATTTACAAAAAGCTGCGTAAAAAAGCCAACAAGGGCCATATAATGAAGAGCTGTAATTTTTGAACTGGACGGTAAATTTTCTTTATTTTGCGTTATTTTGCTTATAATATGGTGTACTAAAGAATTTAAAAAAATGAAAAAAATCTATTTTTTGGAAAAAAAATCGCCCAGGTGTGGGCAGTGACCTTAAGTATATGAATGGGCTGGGTTTTTTTTTTTCAAAGGCCAGGTATATGGGGGAAAAATATGTAAATAAATAACAATTTAACATCAAAGAAATGAAATAACAAAAATAACTCCTAAACCGTAACTGAACTTACCATTTATCAAGTGGCTCTGACGTCCGCCTGTCGCCTATACATCAACAATTTCAAACATCTTCTCATCTAAAACCACTGGGCCAATTGAACTCAAATTTCATATGAAGACTTCTTTTGAGCTGGGGAATGAAAGTTTTTATTCAAATGACCACGGACACATGACCATGATTGCTGCCATGCCCATATATGGTAAGAACCCTTCAAAACCTTTATATGAGATAAAAAAAAAATGTATAAATGGACAGTAACGCAAAAAATCATTTTTAGAATGTGAAAAAATGACTTAAAGTCATTGGAATTTGGATGTTTAACCCTTGTCATGCTAAATAGACATACTACATTCCTCTCAAATTTTTATCCTGTTAACTTGCAGCATTCCAGTTATAAGCATGAATTTACAAGCAGAGTGAAAGACAGTGTGGATCCTGATGAAATGACTTCTTCAGAAGCCAGCTAGCTTATCTGGATCTACAGTGTTTTCAAAAAAGGATAAATCCGGGTTCAGCATGACAAGGGTTAACCTGTTACCGCCCTATCGAAGCGCAGACCCTCTGCCTGGCACTGGGTGTGAACATCCATCTTGTGATAAAACAAACGCTAAATGCCTTGAAGCTATGATTTGAAAGAAGGGATTTGTCTATCAAATCAGTTTGCTGCAAATTTTATCAAAATCTATCAAGAAACAAAGAAGTTATATGCATTTGAAGTTTCCATTATTTCTTTTATGGAAGCCGCCATATTTGTGTGTTTATGATGTCATAGCCCCCTAATTATATATGCAAAAATGAAACAAATAAGATTTGAAAAATAATTTTCACTATTTTTATGTATACTCGGCAAAAAAGTTCTGCACAACTTGGGTTTATGGCTATTTATTTCAAACACAGGTAACACCCGACTACTTGATTTATATCAGCATTTAGTCCCATCTCTAAGGAACATTTTGTTTGAAACGGAATCAAAATCACACAAGAAATGTCTGAGAAACAAGTATCTAACGGTACCAGGGGTCGGCAATCAAAAATGACAAAATGATCGATTTTCAATGTTGTACTTGGTCAGTGACTCTGCACGGGAATTATTTGGTGAACTCAATTTAAAAATCACATCACGATTCTTGTGCGAAAATTTGCACGAATTTAACAAATGTTTAAACAATTACATAACCAACAGCATCCTTTGCATGATTTTTTTTTGTTAAAAAAATACGCTTCCTGATTTCACCAAAATTGCATTTGAATTGTCAATGTTATAATGGCAAATGCAAGGCCTTTTAGAGCTTTGAGAAAATTTTCTGATGAAGAAAGAGCCCGGTCTCTGGGTCGTATGGAGGCGGGCATTCACCCACAGGATGTTGCTAACCAATTCAACATTCATCGTAGCACCATTATTCGGCTCGGTGATCGTCATCGAGCAACGGGGACTGTGTCTGACCGACCCAGATCTGGACGACCGAAAGTTACAACTCAGCATGAAGACTGATACATTGCAGTCACTGTAGCAAGGCGACGCTTTGTGGATGGCCCCAGTATGGAGAGAATGTTGAGACAACAACGGGGACCAGGTGCACGTTGCATCTCGGTTCAGACTGTCAGGAATAGAGTTCGAGCTTCTGGGTTCAGTTCCAGAAAACCTGCTAAAAAGATTCAGCTTTCCCATCGTCACAGGGCTCTAAGACGCCAGTTTTGTGCACGACACGGCAGATGGAATAGACAGCAATGGTCACGAGTCCTCTTCTCTGATGAATCCATGTTTTGTCTGCGAAAGGTGGATGGACGCATCCGAGTATGGCATCGCAACGGGGAGAGACACTTAGAACCTACTGTCCAACCAACAACGGCATACAACGATGGAAGTGTTATGATATGGGCAGGTATTAGTTTAAATGGAAGAACTGCCCTTGTCGTTGTGCCTGGGAACTTGAATGGCCGACGGTACATTGACGAAATTCTCCGACTTCATGTTGTACCATATCTCCGTCAGATGGACCAGAATGCCATATTTCAGGACGACAATGCGAGGCCCCATCGTGCCAGGATTGTGGACAAATTCTTACAACTGAATGGTGTTCAGCGACTTGAGTGGCCTCCAATGTCTCCGTACTTGTCATGCATTGAGCACTTGTGGGATATTCTTGGCCGGGCAGTAAATAAACACATTAATCAACACACAAGACTTGCAGACTTACAGAGACTTCTTCTTCAAGAATGGGCTGCAATTCCTCAAAGGCAAATACAGCGATTGGTGAATTCGATGAGGAGGAGACTCAATGAGTGTCGTGTGAATCTTGGTGGCTATACGCATTATTGAGAGAAGAAACTGTGATTTTGCCATTTTTGGTACCCAACCCCGTATGGCTTCAGCGGACGATTACTCATGCATTTATGATGACATTCTTGTTTTGACTTCAGTTTATTGTCCAGATTGAATTAAATTTTCTGATGATATATTTATTATTTCTGTCCTATTTTTGAAAGGGGAAATATGCCGGAAAAACCTCAGTTGTGCAGAACTTTTTTTGCCGGGTATATATGCCTAATATAACAATAAAGGATCATTTATACAAGAAATTGTGTGATTTTATGCTAAAATAAAGATTTATGCATCTTAATAACTTTTCATGCATCTCATTAGCATCTCATTATATATTCAAAATAGCGGCTGTGACAGGATGTTACGAAAACTTTATTGATAACATTCTTAATTCTCAACCGATTTTGATAAAGTTTGCACTAAAATTGTTTGTGTGCAAATGTCTGTCTTTTCAGGCACATTTACTTCTTGATCTGCGTTTTCCTTTAATTTCTTCTAGCATCTGCAGAGAGCTCATGATGTCAGAATGAGTTATCAATGTGCAGGTGAAGCATCTGTATTAAGATGAGGCTTGAGAGTATGTATCAGTTTTACCGGTATATTTGTAGGTCCAGGGATAGAGGAAGTCCTAGTCAAGAGAGACACAGGCTTTGGCCTTGGAAGTCAAAGTAAGTACACATACTTCATTAAGTTATAAAATACATGTGTTGAAATTTTGGGACAAGTAGAAGTGTCTCTGTTAATTGTTTTAAAATTGTATTGCCTGAATAAATCACTGCTTCTGACAGAAAAGCACATAAACTTGTATCTAAGAAGATTGTAAACTAGTTATGAGTTGATGCCAATATGGTCATTGAAAGCTGACAAATTTGATAACAATGTTCATTAAAAAAATTCGGTGCACAATATCTGTTGAATAGTCGTTTTTTTGAAGTCATATTCTTGAAAGAGAACTTTGTTAAAAAAATAAAAGAAAATAGTTTCCAAAAAAGACTCGTTAAAATGACCTTTCAACGAAGTCTTTTTAAGTGGCCCGTTTGATATCTTTCATGTGATGCACTTTACCTAGGACATTGATCTTTTGCACGGTTTTATCAATATTTTACAGAACCAGTAGAAGTTGAAACCTTGGGTGGTGCTGTGTTTGGTAGTGGAGCTTCAGGCTTCTCTTTCTCCTCACTGGCTGGGGCAGCTGATCCTAACGCTTTTAAAGGTAATGTTAAAATTGCCATTACAACAGTCAAGTGAATCACAATCTTGTTTAGGAGCCACCATGGTGAAGTGGATAAACTGTTCCTTTTGTAAGACAGGGGTCACAGGTTCAATCCAAGGCTTCTCCAGTCTGTCAAATGAGACTATATAGAAGATATTTACTTTTTTGAGGTGAATACCAAATATATATCATCGAGTGTGTTGAAAACATCAGAATTTTCATGAGTGCTCAGCACGAATGAAAATTTCGATGTTTTCAATTCACGAGATGAAATAATATATTTGGTATTTACTAAAAAAAAGTACATTTTCTTTTTATTTTATACTTTTTTTAGAAGATTTACAGTTAATCAATTTGTTAACCATGCTTCAAGCAGAATCACAATAATGTAAAAGAAGACAAAGGAGTATTTGTGACAAAATACCTGGATCAATCTACATGATCTATAGTCATCAGGACTTACAGATAAAAATAAATTTATTCAGCTTCAAAGTGGGAGACATGACGTCATAAGCGGCATCATAATTTGTTGATGACGTTGCGTAGCATAGGTTACATGCATTGCCTCACTCACTGAAGCGGGAGGTGTTGAAAATTCAAAAGCGAAAAATTTCAGCAAATCTGAATTATTTTGGTACCAAAGTTTTTCTCATGTTCTAACATGAAAGTGACTACCCACACTTGATATTTTGTTCACAAATAAGAAAGTTATAGGTGTTTGAACTTTCGAAGTGAGCTGCATTAAGTGAATGGAAAAGTCAGAGGTGATCCA
This sequence comes from Loripinus fragilis, assembly GCA_964019695.1. Classification (NCBI taxonomy): domain Eukaryota; kingdom Metazoa; phylum Mollusca; class Bivalvia; order Lucinida; family Lucinidae; genus Loripinus; species Loripinus fragilis. The sequence goes on from OZ026515.1 coordinate 86,695,076, forward strand.
AACTACGCTACAGTGAAAATATAGGCTGATATTATATCATTTCACTGGTGATTGATATCACTTTTATTTGTTTTTGATATGCATTGATTTCACTGCTAAGTATAAAATGAAAGCTGTGGCTCCGTCTCCATATAACCTTAGCTGTTGGTGGGATATTATACACAACACATGCACACAGTCTTGTCTCTGGCTTAGGCAGTTGATCTTGACACTTTTAAAGGTAAATGCTTTATTGATAACAGAGGAATTTTTCTAAAAAATCTGTTGATACTATACATCTTTCAACAATTATTCTGTTATGTCAGGACTCTTTCTGGGTTGACCCAGTAGTAAGCAGGCGGTAAAGTGTCTTGCTCAAAGACACAACACAGAGCCTCTGGTGAGGCTCAAACCAGCAGCCCCTTGATCCCAAGTCAAGCCTTATTCTTTTTTTCTTTTTTTTTCTTTTTGTAAAAATTGAAAATGTTTGCTAACAATTCTATGTGCTTTATGCGTCATGCATAAAAACAAGTTTGTTCCCTTTACCATGTAGTTCCTAAATAATGCTATATTTAGGTACCATAGGAATGGACTGTGTTATAAGCAAATCATGTTATAAAAGGAAAAGTATACAAAGGAATTCTAGGAAAATGACCATTAACCCTTAAAGCGCCAAGAAAAAAATACATCTGAAAATGTCGTCTGCTGAAGTTGTCCTCTGCACATAATTGCCTAACATTACTGACGAATTAAGTATAGAAGCAAACAGCATGGACCCGTAACAGACTGCTCCTATAGGAGCAGTCTGGTCTGGGTCCACACTGTTGCCATAGAGGCTTCTTAAACATTTCAGCAGATGAGAAAAGCAGACAACTTGTTGCGATTGGCGCATTAAGGGTTTAATGGTCATTTTCATAACTCCTTTATAAGATTCAATGGCAAAAAGATTTGGAAGCCACAGCATGACCGTGTTTTATCCTAATCCATGTTATAACAAGGTGTGTTATAAAGGGACTACATTGTATCAATAATATAATGCTTTTCTTCAGCTGCTGATAAGCCATTTACCTGGCAGGGTGCTGGTAAACAGGTGTTTGGACAGGGTGCTGGCAAGCAGGTGTTTGGACAGGGAGATCAGGCCGGCAGTGGAGAAGAGGATGACGGAGAGGGGAATGTCACACAAGGTGACGATCCACACTTTGAACCTATAGTCCCACTACCTGACCTAGTTGATGTCAAAACTGGTAAGGCCTGTTAACTTTTTTGGTTATCTAAAATTTGCAGCGGACTTTCTTCTCTTTAAATTCTCTTTAAATTTTGGCGCTTCTTTAACTAGTTGATGTCAAAACTGATGAGGCCTGTTACCCTTTAAGGGCCACCTAAAACTTGCAGTCTGGAGTGCATTTGTGCAGCAAACGTAATGAGCAGATGAAAAAATATTAGCAGGATAAGGGTTAAAACATCTAGGTAATTTGATTGAACTAACTATTTGTTCACCTGAGCTGAAAGGCTCAAGTGAGGTATTAGTTTGGCACTGATCCGGCGTCGGCATCCATCCACACTTTCTAAAGTCAGTTGGCCAATTTTTTTCAATTTTCATGTAAAGCATCAGGTAGAGGGAAAGGCTGCATAAGTAAGTAGTCCCCTACATAAATCCTGCCAATCAAGCTCCTGGAGTCCAAACTGGCCCTGACTCGAGTATCAAGAGTTTCCATAGACTTAAAATGTGGAAGAGCTTAAAAAATTCTCTGAAATCATGAAGCACACAGCTTATATATATGTAGTACGTAGCAATGTCTAATGGTTCCCTACATAAATTCTGGCAACCATACCACTGGGGTCCGAATTGGCCATGCCTTTGGGGTCATTAGCTTCCATAGACTTATAATGGGGATTTTAAAAAAATCTTCTCTGAAACCATGAGACCCACAGCTTTATGTATTAAATATGTAGCAATGTCTACTAGTCCCCACCATAAGTCCTGCCAATCATGCCCCTGTGGTCCAAATTTTTTCCACGCCCTGTGGTCTTTTGCTTCCATAGACTACTTAAATAATCTTCTCTAAAGCCACAAGGCCCACAGCTTGTATATTTAGTATGTAGCAATGTAAACCCTGTCAAACATGCCCCTGGGGTCTAAATTGGTTGCTCACTGGGAGTAATTTGTTCACATAGACTCATTATAAACAAACTTTAAGAAATCTTCTCTGAAACCAAAAGGTCAACAGCATAGGTTAGCGGTATAGGCTCATTGAACCTCTTGTTTTACTTTCTAAAAAATAAATGCATATTTTCAGCATATTTCTTCTTTAGTTGACCTGGATGAATGGGAGATTGATGATGAGAAGCCATGTTTACATTGGTGACAGAAAATGCTCATGCTTAACTTTATAAATTCATAACTCATGAGATTTTGATACTTCCAGCAATGTCGAGCAACAAAGGCTCTGGCGAGTCTGCACATTTGTGCAGACTTGTCAGAGCCTTTGCTGCTCACATGCACAAAGTTTGGATGTAGGTTAAGACTCAAGACAAAAATTTAGACCTCTAGCCCCACCCAGCATGGATGTTTAAAGAAAGCCTTTGCAGATATGAGCCATTACACAAGGTTTTTGGTGCTTATCACATATAGGCCTTGACGCGAGAAAACCTGTCTTCGGGGGTTTGAGAACAACAAAGGCGCAGACCAGCCTGCCCATCCTGGCAGTCTGATCAGCGCCTTTGTTATTCGCTTTTTGAAAGTATCATATGTAAACTTGCTAGTAGTTGCTATAGGTGAAATTTCAATTTTCTAGCTAGTCTCTGTAGCTGAGGAGACTGGTTCGAATCTCACTTTGTCGGAAACTTTGGAGACAGGTTTTGTCGCGACAAGGCCCATATGTGCAAAAGCCTCCTTTAAACTCCCATCCTGACCTATCCAGCGGGGCTAGATGTCTAATTTTTTGTTTGAGCCTTCCTCTACTTCCATACTTTGTATATGCAAAAAGCAAAGGCTCAGGCTCATCTGAACCTTCGCTGCTCAACTATACAATAAATACCAAAATCTCAAGCACTGGTTCAAATTATTCTTCAGGAGAGGAAGATGAGATTCGAGAGTTCAGCTACAGAGCAAAATTATTCCGTTTTGACAAAGATGCAAACCAGTGGAAGGAGAAGGGATTGGGTGAGATGAAAATACTACGCCATAAAGAGACAGGTCAGTTAATAAATAGAGGATCTTTATACACTTGTGCTCATGTTTTACTGAATTGATTAAACAAGTTGGGACTGTGCCACAGGCCACATAGCGCAGTCAATAACCTGTCTGAGTGCAGATCCAGGGGTCAGGAGTTTGATCCCAGTCCATACTTGCATGGAGGTTGATCATGAAATAATTTCTACGGCCATTCTCTTCCCTTCCACTGATTCAAAAAGGGTTGTTGTCAGTTACAAACGAATGTGCACAAAGTACTAGTTAACCGCTTAGTCAAGCTTGCCCAGGAAATAAGTGAAGCTCGGTGAACTGACCATCCGGACATGACCATAGCTGTTCACGGGGGCGTAAAGAAACAAACCAAGCCAAAAAATTAAATAAGTTGGGGAAAAGAGATAAAATGGGAAACTGTGTTGAGCATTTTAGCGCTTTTTAGCAACAATTTTAATCAATTCAGTAATAGGAGCACAAATGTTATATTCTTTCCATCTTATGATGCCAATATTATTTTAAAAATAGGAAAATGTATATATGTGAGACTGTGTTCATAATGTTACCAAAATATACAGGTCACTAGTGGTTTATCAGTTTTAATACATGGTGTTATATCACTCCCAGACACAATGTCTATAATAAATCTGGCAATCAGCTGGACTCAAATTTACTCCCAACATTTAGAACAGCACCAATCTTATTCGGACGTTTGGAAATTTGCTAGGAGCCTAGGACATATTTAAATAGCCTGCCAAAATGGAATAGAAAGAATTCATACTCTAAACAAGAGACTTAACACTTACATGCTGAACCCAGATATATCCTGTTAAAAAACAGTGAAGATCGAGATCAGCTGGCTTCTGAAAAGCCAGCTGATCAGGATCAACACTGTTTTTCACCCTGCTTGTAAATTAAGGCGAATTGTCCTGCCTGGCCACCAGTGAGGTCTCGGACATTTGGAAGTCTTGAGATCCGACACCAAACTGAATCCCTGTAAATGTCATACAGTTGATACCAGGTTTAGTTTCTTTCTGAAAAAAAGGTTAGATATTGTGCTTCAAGAGAGAATGAAAACTTTTGCCCTATGGAAACCATGTCTATTAGAGGATAACTGTGTTCAAAATTTTCATTTGGGGAGGTATATCGTTGGATATACGGTCAGATATTTAGTTTAAGGGCGACGTGTGAACGTGATTTCCGAACGTAAATCCGACAATATACCTCCCCAAATGAAAATTTTCAATATGGTTATCCCCATTTTAATGCACTTCTGCAGTTTCGTCTCGAATCAGAGCACTGCAAGCCACATAAAGCTGCACGTAGGATATACTGTCAGAAATTTTTGACGTTATCCAATCAAACATTGCCTTACAAAAGCAAGTGCATTAGAATAAGAGTTGACTAGTCATCTGTCTTCTAGGTAAATGTCGACTGTTGCTGCGACGAGAGCAAGTACACAAGCTGGCATGCAATCACTTATTGACAGCTGACCTTGTTTTCCGACCTCTCAACACCTCGGAGACATCGTGGTGCTGGACAGCTCAAGATTACTCCGAAGGAGAGCCCAAGATAGAACAATTAGCTGTTAAATTTAAGGTAAGAACTGGCCATGAGGTTATGGCAAAATATTTGAGCGTAAAATTGTGAATATTTTCTTATTCATCAATTTAACATTTGTTTTGGGTGCTAAAAAGAACGGTCTCGCTGAGACGGTTCTTTTGAGTACCCACAACATAGGTTTTGGTTGAGAAGTAAGAAATATTTTGTACATTTCCCCATAGTACACCTTTTAATTTTGTTTAGTATAAATAGTTCTATATTTGCCCTTCTATGCTATAGTGGAACTCAGTTGCTGTATACCAATACTTTCAAAATTGAGCAGACAACAAGTTTAAAGGATAAACTGCTTCAGATGCATGTGATAGTTCTGTTAAAATATGAAACCTGTGCAAAATTATGAAACCTGTGCAATTTTTCACAGGTTTCATAAAACCTGTGCAATTTTACACAGGTTTCATATTTTGTACATTTCCCCATAGTACACCTTTAAATTTTGCTTTGTATAAATAGTGCGTTGTGTCCTAGAGCAAGACACATTAATCCTTGTTTAGTACTGGTTCAACCCAGGAAGACCCGTCCGGATATAACTGAAAAATTGTTGACTGGGATGTAAAGAATCATATAAAACAAAATTGTAAAAATAGTGACCTTATATACTGTATTTTTTACAGACTATTGCTATAGCAGCTGAATTTAAGAGCAAGTTAGATGAAATACAGGCAGAAATGAAGGAGCCATCTGGTAAGTAATGATATTTACTCTTTGGCTGCTAGGCTGCTTATTGCGACTAAATGTCGTTTACTGGTTAATTTAAACCTCTGTAGCAAAGAGTGTGGACCCAGATCAGACTGCTCATAGGAGCAGTCTGATCTGGGGCCACACTCTTTGTCTTTATGCTGAAATTATTCCTTGACTTAAGCATTTACATACAGCACACGACTTCAGCAGATGACATTTTAATTTTTCAGATTCATTTTTTTTTGTAGCAGGCGAAGGGTTAACCCTTTGTCGTCTACTTCTCTTGTCTGCTTATGTTCTAAGATAGTTCTTAAGTAGCCTATATTGCAAACAATATGGACCCAGGTCAGAGTGCTCTCAGGGTTCATAGCATGTACTTCCATGATAAATTCTAATCTTAAGTCCCCTTGAATATGCATCTATGCAGTAGACGTATAAAGCAGACAACATACTCAGGACATAAAGTATTGGCCGGATATGGGCGATTGACAAGAAAAGATTGTTTGATCCTGGTGTACATTTCTTGATCAGTTTATGATATTGTTGTCTGTTATATTGTCTGGGAAATTAGAATTCAAGTTTATACTAGATTCTACCTAATAAGTGTGCATGTATTAATATTATTACCCAACCGTCTATATATGAAGTAATTGTCTATTTTTTGCTTTGTCATGAGTCACTGAACTATTCCACCAGTCAAAAAATTTGACTATTGACTGGCACTATACCATGGCCTGGCTACCGGCTTCCTTGTTAAAAACACAAGGCGCTTATCAACTTGCGCGACAACGATGCGCGTACGGTTTGTTTATGAAAGGAGGCGTAATGCAACAATGGTGAAAATATGGCATGGTTTGGCAACTCTTAAGTCCAATAACTCTGTTGTTTATGGTCAGAAACATAAAGTGTTTGTACTTGTTTTCTTAGTTAGAATGAGCGGAACATTTTGAGACCAAAATTGAGCAGATTTGGTGAAATTTTCTGTTTTGCAACAAAATCGCATCGTCTACAGCAACTCCACGCAAGAAACGCTGCTAAGTATTTCATCATGTAATAAAACAGTTATTTCGTGCCTGCGTGTAGTATAGTCAAACTATTACCCCTCGGTACCGTGGTAATAGTTTTGACTATACTACAAACAGGCATGAAATAACTGTATAAAAGCACATTGTGTTTAGACTATATGAATTTACAATTCCCAGTCAATCCATTGGTCCTATGTCATGTATTATTATGGATTCATTGTGTGAATGAAAAAGTGTGGATCCTAATCAGCTGGCTTCACCAGAAGCCAGATCTGGAACTGCACTGTATTCAATAGAGGGTATAGAGTTTGCATAGTGTGGAAATTAGCTCCAATATGGTATTAAACCGTTAAAACAGGGAAATAGCAATGATGAATTTTGAGATACTTTGCAGGAATCTGGTATTTCATTGAAGCATGTTAACCTTTTCCTTGCTTATAACTTTTGCAAACAGTTTGGACCCAGATCAGGACGGACAAAATGTCGGTCCTGATCCGGAACCAAACCGTTTGACACTCTGATAGTGTTCCAGAAAGAATTTTTTGAAAAAGTCAATTTTTAAAAGAAGTCAGTAGATGACATGAGGAGCACAGTAGCTCAGTAGAGTTTTAGACTGGGGATCGAAGGGTTGCTAGTTTGAGTCTCACCACCTGGGAATCACTTCATTGTATCACTGAGCAAGACCTGTCTCGACATGACTGAACAATTGTTGACTGGGACGTAAATAATCGAAACAAATAAATCAGATGACAACAAACACACAAAAATTACCCAGCATACAGAGTTAAACAATTTTTCTCACCTGTTTACATTACAGCAACCTCATCCTATGAAATTTTTGTGAAGACCGGAGACATATCAAAAGCTGGTACTGACGCCAATGTTTACCTCATTATGTACGGCAGCAAGGGACAAACCGGAGAACTGACATTGCGGGAATCAAAAACAAACAAGAATAAGTTTGAGAGAGGGAAGACAGATATATTTGATATAGAAGCCTCTAATATAGGCCAGGTAGGACTCCAGATAAACTTACTTTATTCCATGCACTGGTAGCAGAGCCTTAATTTACAGGGGTAGAAATAATCAGAAGAATCATGTACTGAATTCGACTCAATGTCATCCCTGTAGATGATATTAATGAGGTGTGTTTGAACACCTAAATTTCATTTCCCTGAACTGCATGTCCAAAGGGGTAAATAGATACTTTGGCAAACAGTGAAGACCCAGACACTGTACAGTAATACCTCATTTTATAGACATGTTTGATAGGCAACCCATTGATATAAAATACAAAATGGACTATCCCATTGTATCAATATGTATGTGAAAATCCATCAGAATGAAAAGGTTTAATAATATACACAGTTTATAAATATCATGCCCACTTCTCTGAATCAATTGTATCCCAAATTTAGTTCAGATTATAGAGTACTTCTAACTCGGAACTCGAATTATTGAGCTTTTACAGTAGTTTTGGTAAAATCTTATCATCACTAGTGAAATACTTCACTGTGCAACATACAGTACAGTCCCTTTATAACACACCTCATTTTAACATAAATTTGGATATAACACAGTCATGTTGTAGCTCCCATTTTTTTACAATGGAATTTCACAAAAGAATTAAAGGAAAATGACCATTAAATGGTCATTTTCCTATGAATCATTTGTAAAATTGTGGAATGGTCATTTTCCTATAATTCATTTTGTAAAATTGTCCCTTTGCAACACATTCACGTATAACACAGTAAATTCCTAGGGACTCCAAGCATAGCCTTATAAAGGGACTGCGCTGTACTAAATTTTTGTTTGGTATTAAATAGAATTGTGGCCAATTTCTCTTCCAGATTGAGAAGATAAAAATAGGTCATGACGGGAGTGGTTTTGGAGCTGGCTGGTTCCTGGATGAAGTGACAATTGAGGTCAATAGCGAAGAGAAATATACGTTTGGATGTAGTCGATGGCTAGCCAGTGATGAAGGTGACAAAAAATTAGAGGTGGAACTGGAGCCGTCTCCTTAAGGGAGAGTAGATGTAAGGGACCTTTGATATTGTTTACCATTTTGACCCTATAAGTAATGTGATATGACATGTCCATTTTGAGTGCATGAGGATAAAATTTGAAATTTTTAAAGGAAGATCAATGAAAAATTCCCATGTACATGAAGAATAGAAACCTCATAAATTAAGATGAAGACCCATAATTTACACATAAAGCACCACTTAATTAACCCTTGTCCTGCTGAATCCGGAGTTATCCTTTTTTGAAAACACTGTAGACCAAGATCAGCTGGCTTCTTTGAATATAAAATTTGTTCTGCTTTAACCAGTAAAGTGACTGCATACATTAATGGACTATAGAGGGTTTATGATACAAATCAGTACATGAGATTTGGTACTTATCACCTTGTCGAGCAATGAAGGCTCAGGCAAGCCAACACATCCGCGCTGGCTCACCAGAGCCTTCCATCCTTTCATACACAAAACATGAATGTAGAAGAAAAAATAGGAGCCTCTAGGACATATTTTAATAGCCTGTAAAAATGGAATTGAAGAATATTTACCCTGAAAATGACTGACCATGCTAAACCCAGATACAATGTATATCCTGTTTGGAAAACAGTATAGATCCAGATCAGCTGGCTTTTGAGAAGAGAAACCAGCTGATCAGGACCCACAATGTGTTCCACTCTGCTTGTAAATGCGTGCAAATGACTGGAAAATTGTTTATGACAAATTGTCCTACCTGGCTGGTAAGGTCTCGGACATCTCAAAAGGTTTTCTCACTATGTTCGAGGGCTGATGACAAACTGAATCCTAGGGGGCTCAGTGGTAGAGTGCTTGACTTGAGAATGAGGCCGCAGGTTTGAGCCTTGCTGGCGTCACTGTGTTGTGTCCTTGAGCAAGAACATTAATCCCAGCTTAGTACTGGTTCAACCCAGGAAAACCCGTCCCTTTATAACTGAAAGATTGTCGATGGGACGTAAAGAATCAAACAAGCAAAACAAACTGAATCCTTGTTTCAGGGTTTATGTTTTCTTTTTCAGGTAAAAAAAACTATTGATCTGTGAAATTGACAAGTGTTAACAGAGGGCTCTGTCCTGACAGAACATGGATCTTAGATCAGCTTTGTGATAACCTGAGGATGATTCTGGGAATGAATGACTCCAAATGTGACAATACTAATGAATAATATTTTTGCTAGTTTTCTTTTCTTTGCTCTCCTCGAACATTTGAGTTTAATTACAGTGCTAAACCCTTGTGCTGCTGAATATGGATACTTACAGCAGGCTAAAAGTATTCTACTTTTTCTAAAAAAAAAAATAACTCTTCCTACTTTTTTCCTACTTTTCCCTTGAAATTTCTACTATTTCTAATTTTTCCTTATAATGCCCAATTCATAGTTGGTATCAGTAAAAGTGGAGATCGCAAGAGATTGGAGCATTTTTCAACGAAAACATATGTTGTGCTTACTGAAAAGAACTATCTCCATGAGATGGTTCTTTTTAGACCCAAAACAAATGTTAGTACTCAAAAGAACTATCTCCATGAGATGGCTCTTTTGAACACCTGAAACGGGACAGCAACAGTTATAGCAAATCCTGACTTCTAATAAGCCAGAGGAGGCCACCATTTTGAATATTTAATTAACTTCCTATAAATTTTGAAAAGCCAAAAAAATTGATTGTTATGCGCATATTTTGCTTATTAGGTTGAAATCAGTCTTTAAATAGCATATGCAAAATGCATTTCAGTATCGCCATGGGTGAATGTTTTCAGGATTTCTAAAATCAGGATTTGGAAAGTCAGCCTTGAAATACATGTACTGAATTAGGCAGATTATAATGGTTTCTCGGATTTATTTCCAGATCATCTAAAGACAGTTGACCATTTAAACTTTAAATTTGCCGATATTTGCAAGTTTTATGTTTTTTAATTTCTCAAGGATTTTGAGCTTTCATCCATGAAACATCTCCTATCAGAAAAGTGACCAATGAAGGCTCAAACAGCATGCATATGGCCTCATTGCAAGAAAACCTGTCTTCCGGCATTGCAACCAGGTGAGACTCAAACCAGCCTGCTCAGCTACAGAGACTAGCTTGAATATTCCCTTTTGCAAGAATTTATATTTTACATTCCAGAAAGCAAATAACAAAGGCACTGATCAGACTGCCTGAATGGGCAGGCTGATCTGCACCTTTGTTGTTTGCATGCAACAAAGGGAGGTTTTCTAGCGGGGAAGCCCATATGTAAGCAGTCTAGCCATAGTCCCTCATTGTTCACAGATATAAAGTATGGAAGAAGAAATTAAGAGCACTAGACCCACTTGATAGCTGTGCAAGCATGTTTAACACTTTCATTCTGATGAGTTTCCCCCAACATATTGATACATAAGTATGTAATTGTCCATTTTGTATTGAAAGGGGTTGCCAGACAAAATCTCTATAAAATGATGTATTTCTGTCCCTAAAATAGTTTTTATCTTAGCAAACAGTGCAGACCCTGATGAAATGCTGCCTTATGCAGCATTTCATTTGGATCTTCACTTTTTGCCAAAGTACCTGTTTACGGGTATCTAGAATAAAAAGGGTTTAATAATGACTTAAAGAACCACAAAAAAGAACTATAAACACAATGTATTGTTATGCTTTCTTATCTGTCATCATTTGCTCAATTGTTTTAAAAGTGAAGGCCAGCCACCATTTAGAGTTTGCTACTTGTTACATAAGCCACAAGCAAGGGCTCAGACTAGCCTAGGCATCCACTCATTCTCGCCAGAGCCTTTGCTATTCACACACACTGACCTTACTAAGGAAGTAGATGAAGGTTTAGACAAAAACTAGGCAATTTCATGGATAGCTGTATAAGCATGTTTAAACCTTTGTATACTGGTGACTTCTAAATGAGTATTTTTGCAAACAGTGAAGACCCAGATGAAATGCCACAGGGTCTGAACTGCATGCAGAGATCTACAGAGAAAGAAGTACAATATTTTGTATCAAAATCTATGGAAAAGTTCATTGGTTTACAAAGTGTTAAGGAATGACTTAAATCACATGTGATAAGTGCCATACATTGTAATTACATGGACTGGTCCAGTTATAGTTATACTAACCCTTGTCATGCTGAATATTTTATGTACTACACTCCTCCTCAATTTTTATCCTGTTAACCTGCAATATTCCAGTTATAAGCATGTATTTTCAACAAGAGTGGAAAACAGTGCAGATCCTGATCAGATGGCTGATCTTGTTCTACAGTGCTTTCAAAAAAGGATAAATCCAGCCCCAAGGTTATAAAACATTTCACACTCCACTCACTTGAGCATGAAATTTATCATGAATGCCAACAATTGTTGGCATTTTAACATTTATTGGCATGATAAATACAACATCTGAGAGTTTGAAAGCAAGAGGTCTTTATTTTCCAGTATTTTAGTTTTATGTGTTGAAATTTCATGCTCAGTTGAGTCGAGCACGAAAAAAGTTTTATTACTTCACGGTTCAGCAGGATAAGGGTCAATATGGTAACTGTCAGCATTTAATTAATTTGTAAGCCTAAGGATTCATTGGTGCACCTTTTTGTACTAAATTGTGTTGATGAACTACATAACTACTTTTTGCTTTATATTTTATTTTTGCAAGAGGTTACAACTATGGAATATTTCTTTATTGTAGTTTTGCGTTTGCAAAGCAGACACTGTAGTCTATACCAGGCTGCTGAGTGCAAATGGTAGCAAATATGATTGATAATCTGAGTTCAATGGATTACAAGTTTGTTTGTGCATTTGAAGTCAAAGCCATATATTTTAATAAAATCCATTATCTTCCTGCTTCTGATTTGAGTAGGGCAGTTCTATATACTGGGAAGTGGTTTGCCAGTACTTCCTGCATGTATACATTCAGCAATACCTGACAACTAACCTTTAAACTCTTTACCTACTAGTGTCGTCTGCAGATAGCTTTTGGAAACAGTTTGGACCCAGATCAGGCCCGACAAAATGTCGGGCCTGATCTGGATCCAATCTGTTTGACTCACAGATGGTATTCCTGAAAGAATTTTTCGAAAAAGTTGATTTCGAAAAAAAATCAGTAGACGGCATATTTAAGTGGACGTCATTTGCCAGTACTTTGTGCATTGATCCTTTCATCAATATTAAAACTAACCTTTTAGAATTAGTTTGGGCAAATAATTACCAAATCAGACTGAATTAGGGCACTGTGTGCATTACTTTCAAAAATTCTTTACCCACTCTCAAACAGTATAGTTCCTGATCAGCTGGCTTGTAGACTGGAAATCAGTTCATATTGTGTAAACACACCATGCACTTATAAAAGGCATGAGTACTTATGGGAGCATGTGCCCATATAAGGTCAAACACAGTTACTATGAAAGGATGGGCTGAAACCTAAAGACCTACTCACAATCTTTTGACACCAATCTGGTGTCTTATTTCAGATTTCACTCTGCAACCCAGGAAATATTTATTGTTGATCTTTTGTCTTGAATTTTAAATAAGGGACTTATATAGCTGTGTATTAAAGAACAACATTAAGTTTTTATATGTGCTTGCTAGCATAAATTCTTTTTTCATGGAAAATTCAAACAGTGCATACCCAGATGAGATGCCACAGAGTGTGGCATCTCATCAGGGTCTGCACTGCTTGCTCAATGTATGCTGACCCACACTTCCAATGCAAAATGTTTAAAGAATATAATTTTAATGGGCCATTGAGGTTTTGTCGAAAATATTGTAGCGTCCAGAGGCCATGACAGTGATTCAGTCAATCAGGTAATGATTAAACATAAATCATTGACTGTAAAAGTAGTGTTTTCATATTCACAAATAAATGTTCTGTCTTTTGATAAAATTGTGTTACAATGGATTGTAATTGTTTGATTTGATTCTTTACGTCCCTTCAACAATCTTTCAGTTAAACAGGGACGGATCTTCCTGGGCTGAACCAGTACTAAGCTAGGATAAATATGTCTTGCTCAAGGACCACAACGCAGTGACGTCGGTGAGGCTCGAACCTGCGGCCCCTCGGTCTTGATTCAAGCACTCTACCACTGAGCCACTGCGCTCCCATTACAATGGATGTAACAATATATGAAATATTTAAGGTTCAGTTTGGGTTTGTGTTTGAAGTGTTGGTCAGTATATTAAGCAATCATCAGAGGCAGAAATGCATTATTTCGAAATTCTATCATGTGACCTCTTAGAATATTTTATGGGCCTCCAAAATCTCATTGTATCAGACTAGATGGAAGATTCCATCTGTGAAGAAGAAGAAGAGGTCAACTGTGCTATCTAACTGGAACCTTGTCAGTTCCTATATTGCCAAAGAAATGGCATGTGGTAAATACAGCAAATGTATTAACTTAACTATTAACCCTTAAAGCGCAATCACGACTGCAGCAGACGACAAATTTTGCTACATCTTTCCTAATTTTCGAAAAAAAAAGGTATGATATTTCATTAGAATCGTCTGCCAGCAGATGATTCTCATGAAATATCATGCCTTATTTGTTATTTTTAAAAAAGCAGCAAAATTTTAAATTGTCGTCTGCTGCAAATTATAGGTGGCGTTTTATGGGTTAAGTAAGTTTGGAATAAAAAGGTTAAATTCTGAATGCTTTTTTTCGTTCTTTTGTCCCTTGTTAATTAGCCACCCAAACTGCAATGCACTAATACTTGTCTCATCAAAATTTGGCAATTTTAAAGATTGACATATTGGCGTAGTTAAATTTTGGCAGTTTCTTAATTTAAGAGGCATTTAAATTATTTTCTTATTTTCATAGGGCCCACTCTAAATGGATACAATTTGCTCCTTCTGACAAATTCTGTCCTTAAAGAAAAGCCCCTTTTAAAATAATGATATACTAAATTGAAAAACAGGCACTTCCCTTCAAAAGTTTTTTTAATTACAGATAGCAATATATTATGCATGATATTTATTGCATATTGTGTCAATAGCATAGTTGAAATTGTATTCCCTTGTTTTTATTATGCCCCCGCCATGACAATGGCCGGTGCATTAAGTGTTACCCCTGTCTGTCTGTGCGTCACACCCAACAATGTCCGCTCTCTAATTCCAATAGCTCTGATCAGAATTTTATGAAACTTGGTCTCATTGTTAAGTACCGTAATGTCTTCTTCAAGTTTGATAATGGTCCATATGACACCATGCCTTCAGGAGTTATGACCCTTTATTTATGAAAATTCACCATTTGAAATGATGTCTGCTCTGTAAGTCAAATAGTTTTGATCAGAATTTTATGAAACTTGGTCACAATGTTTAGTCTTATAATGTCTTCTTCAAGTTTGATAATGGTCCATATCGCACCATGCTTTCTGGAGTTATTGCCCTTTGTTCATGAATGTTCACCATTTTTGATGGTGTTTGGTCTCTAAGCCCAGTAATTTTGATCACAACTTTATGAAATTAGTTCACAATGTTGAATACCATGATGTCTTTCTCAAGTTTGATAAAGGCCTTATGCCATCATGAGTTATTGCCCTTTGTTGATGAAAAATCACAATTTCTATCATGTACTGCCTCTAAATCAAGTAATTTTGATC
The DNA here is from genome assembly GCA_964019695.1 of Loripinus fragilis. Lineage (NCBI taxonomy): Eukaryota > Metazoa > Mollusca > Bivalvia > Lucinida > Lucinidae > Loripinus > Loripinus fragilis. Next base: position 86,710,151 of record OZ026515.1, read on the forward strand.
AGAACTGCTTCAAACTTAATCACAGTGTTAAGTACCAAAATGTCTTTCCCAAGTTCTAACATAGTATATATCGCAATATTCCTTCAGGCATTATTGCCCTTTGTTCATGAAATTTTGCCAGTATTTGTGATGTTTATTCTCTAACTGAAGTAATTTCAAATGGAATTATGGAAACTTAGACACAATGCTCAACATCAGAATTTCTTACTCAAGTTTCAAAATGATCCATATCATATTGTGGCTTCCAGAGTGATTGCCCTTTGTTCACAAAAAATGTCTTTTGGCTTTTGTTTTTTGAGAATATGTGAATTTTGCAACTGAGGGCATCCGTGTCCCCTGGACACATTTCTAGTTTTATATCCCCAATAGTGCCAAATTAAAACTACTGCAAATAAACATGTTTTACACTATTGATTTTGATGTAAAGTTTCTCAGAATAAGTTTGGACGGATGTTTTTATTTGTGACAGCATTGCGCTGCACAATGTGATCACTATATATAGCCTTTTTAGCTGCTAACTGCAATTGGAAATAAAGACATAAATCAAAGATTCTCAGAAAACTGCAATTTGCAGATCACCGACTATCACTCATATTTCAAACAAGATTTCAGCCATTCACTTGTTAAGACATAAAATACTTCATGAAAACAAAATTTGTTAACAAAATCTTTGAAAAATGTCTAGAGATTCAGGGCACAGTCTTCCATAAAACTGGCATAATGTGGATGCTTGTTCAATAATATTTTATGCCCACAAATGGTCATTATGGGAGGGATTTATGTTGGTATGTTCACCTATGCTATATACATTAAACCAGCTGCTGTCTTTCTTTGGAAATCTGAGGATTGGCGAATGTCCACCTTTAGGAGCAGATTTCGAAGTGGCATTCTGTTTCATGGCATGGTCTTTAACTAACTAAATAGTGTTTATTTTTTTGGAAAATCGTAAATACATACATTGTAGAATAGTGTAGCCACATATAATTTTACTGCTTTGGTCATAACTTGTTGTGAGAACTTGTGATGTATCAAGTTTGGCAAGACTCAATTATAGGAACTGAAATATACAGTCAGACATAAGTTAAGCATCAGCCAAACATTATTTCAGAGACGTTTTTCATGTACAAATTTCTTCAAAAGAACAACCAGTTTGTAGCATTTTGTTGCCCTAGTCTTTTCTTGGTCTGCTGGACATATCAGAATGCCATTTGGTCATTTTGCTAAAATTTCTATGGTGTCCTGTATACACCAACCCCTATTTTGGGGGTATACCCTTAAAAGTGCCACAGCTTAACCCAAAGTGCTTACTTTGAATTCAAATAAACGCAAAGTAATCTAGACCTATTTTCTAAAATAGTGCCAAATTGATGCTGTCAAACTCTAGGTTACATGTCAGTTATAGAGGATCATAGAGATATTTAATTGCATGTTTTTAATTTTTGCATTATCACTATATAACATGCCATTCTTTACACATCCATAACTTTTATTCTTTTGAAGATCTGAATTTTTCAGACAGAACATGTCTTTGATATTGTGACAATACGACACTAACACTTTACATGTCTAAGCGTTTTGAAAACACCATAATGGGGTAGAGAATAGGGACAGTTTTATGGGTAAGTGTGCATTTACCATGCCTGGTTGTTTACCTTAATGATAATCTAATCAATATTAGCTGTAAATTGTCACCAATTGATATATTCTAATAAATTAAACAAGAAAATATTCATGACTGGAAAGCTTCCTTAGTTTTTCAAGGAAACTATTGGGGCGATGCTTAACTTATGTCTGACTGTATATATATGGACTTGGAATTCTATCCAATGACCCCTTTCACTCTTTTGAAGTAATGTACTGGTTATTTACGAATTTTGACATGAATGGTCCATTGTGAATACTAAACATCACTATACGAAGTATGGTACATATGGCCATACACATGGGTGATAGTTTTCAGGATTATTCCTGAGTTCAGGATTTTGAGGCTGACTTTCAATAGAAAGTCAGCCTCAAAATGCTGAATTAGGGAGATTATAATGGCTTCTATGATTAATTTTCAGAATATCTAAACGCAATTAACCATATAAACCTGAAGTTATTCATTTTTGTAGATATCCTGCAAGTTTAAAAATTAGAATTTCTAAAGTTCACGATTTTGGTAATTTTTAACTTTAACCCATGCATACGTCATGCCAAAGACTGCTGGCCACTAATTGGAGTAATTTTAATCAGAGTTTATCAAACTCGGTTACAATTTTCTGTACAAAATGTCTTCATCAAGTTTGATAATGGTCCATATCACCATATACCTTCAGAAGTTATTGGCCTTGGTAAAATGTTTCAAGCTTTATGTCTGGTCTATAGCTCAAGTATTTTTGATCACAACTTTATGAAACTTGCTCCCTATATTGAGTCAATCTCATCATTCTTCTTGTGAGAATTTCGAAGCATTAATTATATGACAAAAATTTACAGTCCCTCTGAATACGCAAATCATTAGCGGAGTCGATTGCGTAAGTAAGCCCTTGATAGCATCAAATTCATCACATCATTCACTGAGTAAGTAAGCCCTTGATAGCATCTGAGCATTACCTGTGTGTAAGTAAGCTCTTGGTATCAAATTCATCACAACATTCCCTGAGTAAGTAAGCCCTTTATAGCATCAAATTCATCACAACATTCCCTGAGTAAGTAAGCCCTTTATAGCATCAAATTCATCACAACATTCCCTGAGTAAGAAAGCCCTTTATAGCATCAATTTCATCACAACATTCCCTGAGTAAGTTATCCCTTTATAGCATCAAATTCATCACAACATTCCCTGAGTAAGTAAGCCCTTTATAGCATCAATTTCATCACAACATTCCCTGAGTAAGTTATCCCTTTATAGCATCAAATTCATCACAACATTCCCTGAGTAAGAAAGCCCTTTATAGCATCAATTTCATCACAACATTCCCTGAGTAAGTAATCCCTTTATAGCATCAATTTCATCACAACATACCCTGAGTAAGAAAGCCCTTTATAGCATCAAATTCATCACAACATTCCCTGAGTAAGTAAGCCCTTTATAGCATCAATTTCATCACAACATTCCCTGAGTAAGTTATCCCTTTATAGCATCAAATTCATCACAACATTCCCTGAGTAAGTAAGCCCTTTATAGCATCAATTTCATCACAACATTCCCTGAGTAAGTTATCCCTTTATAGCATCAAATTCATCACAACATTCCCTGAGTAAGAAAGCCCTTTATAGCATCAATTTCATCACAACATTCCCTGAGTAAGTAATCCCTTTATAGCATCAATTTCATCACAACATTCCCTGAGTAAGAAAGCCCTTTATAGCATCAAATTCATCACAACATTCCCTGAGTAAGAAAGCCCTTTATAGCATCAATTTCATCACAACATTCCCTGAGTAAGTAAGCCCTTTATAGCATCAATTTCATCACAACATTCCCTGAGTAAGTTATCCCTTTATAGCATCAAATTCATCACAAAATTCCCTGAGTAAGAAAGCCCTTTATAGCATCAATTTCATCACAACATTCCCTGAGTAAGTAATCCCTTTATAGCATCAATTTCATCACAAAATTCCCTGAGTAAGTAATCCCTTTATAGCATCAATTTCATCACAACATTCCCTGAGTAAGTAAGCCCTTTATAGCATCAATTTCATCACAACATTCCCTGAGTAAGTAAGCCCTTTATAGCATCAATTTCATCACAACATTCCCTGAGTAAGTTATCCCTTTATAGCATCAAATTCATCACAAAATTCCCTGAGTAAGAAAGCCCTTTATAGCATCAATTTCATCACAACATTCCCTGAGTAAGTAATCCCTTTATAGCATCAATTTCATCACAAAATTCCCTGAGTAAGAAAGCCCTTTATAGCATCAATTTCATCACAACATTCCCTGAGTAAGTAAGCCCTTTATAGCATCAATTTCATCACAACATTCCCTGAGTAAGTAAGCCCTTTATAGCATCAAATTCATCGCAACATTCCCTGAGTAAGTAATCCCTTTATAGCATCAATTTCATCACAAAATTCCCTGAGTAAGTAATCCCTTTATAGCATCAATTTCATCACAACATTCCCTGAGTAAGTAATCCCTTTATAGCATCAATTTCATCACAAAATTCCCTGAGTAAGAAAGCCCTTTATAGCATCAATTTCATCACAAAATTCCCTGAGTAAGAAAGCCCTTTATAGCATCAATTTCATCACAACATTCCCTGAGTAAGAAAGCCCTTTATAGCATCAATTTCATCACAACATTCCCTGAGTAAGTAAGCCCTTTATAGCATCAATTTCATCACAACATTCCCTGAGTAAGTAAGCCCTTTATAGCATCAATTTCATCACAACATTCCCTGAGTAAGAAAGCCCTTTATAACATCAATTTCATCACAACATTCCCTGAGTAAGAAAGCCCTTTATAGCATCAATTTCATCACAACATTCCCTGAGTAAGTAATCCCTTTATAGCATCAATTTCATCACAACATTCCCTGAGTAAGAAAGCCCTTTATAGCATCAATTTCATCACAACACTCCCTGAGTAAGAAAGCCCTTTATAGCATCAATTTCATCACAACATTCCCTGAGTAAGTTATCCCTTTATAGCATCAAATTCATCACAACATTCCCTGAGTAAGAAAGCCCTTTATAGCATCAATTTCATCACAACATTCCCTGAGTAAGTAAGCCCTTTATAGCATCAATTTCATCACAACATTCCCTGAGTAAGTAAGCCCTTTATAGCATCAATTTCATCACAACATTCCCTGAGTAAGTTATCCCTTTATAGCATCAAATTCATCACAACATTCCCTGAGTAAGTAAGCCCTTTATAGCATCAATTTCATCACAACATTCCCTGAGTAAGTAAGCCCTTTATAGCATCAATTTCATCACAACATTCCCTGAGTAAGTAAGCCCTTTATAGCATCAATTTTATCACAGCATTCCCTGAGTAAGTAAGCCCTTTATAGCATCAATTTCATCACAACATTCCCTGAGTAAGAAAGCCCTTTATAGCATCAATTTCATCACAACATTCCCTGAGTAAGTAATCCCTTTATAGCATCAATTTCATCACAACATTCCCTGAGTAAGTAAGCCCTTTATAGCATCAATTTCATCACAACATTCCCTGAGTAAGTAAGCCCTTTATAGCATCAATTTTATCACAACATTCCCTGAGTAAGTAATCCCTTTATAGCATCAATTTCATCGAAACATTACCTCTGAGTAAGTAAATAATTGACGGTATCAGTTTTACCACAAACTTCCCTCGGTATAAATAAATAATTGACAGCATCAGTTTCATCACAGCATTCCCTTCAAGTAAATAAATGGCTGTCCGTTTTATCGCAACATTCCCTCAAGAGTAAAATAAATGCCAGGCAGCATCAATTTAGCCAGGGACTATCTATACCAGCTCGAAGCAATATTCTTTCGAGATACCAGAGAGTCCTTGCTTTAGCAAAACTCCCATCTAAGTAGGTAAATGCTGGACAGTTTCAATTTCTGAGTAAAGGCCCTGTCACACTACGACGTATAACGCCGACGTATGAGAAATTCAGCCAGTACGTTGGTGTACGCTGAATAAGTTGGAGATAAGTTTTAAATACGTTACGAATACGCTACAATACGTTGTCATACGTCGAATGGGTCCAAAAATTTTGTGTTACGCAAAAGTTATGTTACGCCAAAGATAAGTTATGAATAAGTTACTCATACGTTAGACATGCGCTATATATACGTTCAGCACGCTCAGCATACGCCCAGAAAGATCATTTCTCTGAATACGTTCATTCGACTTCAGCGTGTGCCGACGTATTCAGGGTGGGTAGTCACGTGGTTTTTGCTTGGATACACTGTACGGATGTTCGAATACACTGTACGGACATTCAGATCGAATGTAGGTAGATTTCTCTATGTTTTCTCATCTATACCCAGAAAGTTATACACCATTTTCCAGCCCACATTTTCCCCTATCAAACGCTGCCAGGATAGCATCTTTAAGCTTCTTACTTTGAGTACTAACTCTGTCACAACTGTTGTCCGTACAGCTTATTTCCAAAATCAGGCCCAATCTTCGCCGCTTAAAATTTTGTGACAGAGTCTGTACTCAAAGTAAGAAGCTTTATGAGGATATCCTGGCATCGTTAGATCGGGAAAAATGGGGGCTGGAAAATGGTGTATAACACTCTGTGTAAAGATGAAAGAACACGCAGAAATATCTACTTACTTTTGCTTAAAAACATCGGTGTGGAAAGAAGTCCGCCATTTTTCCGTACAATGTATCCTAACAGAAATCACGTGACTACCCACCCTGGTATTGGATATTTTTTCATACGTTGGTGTTATACGTCGTAGTGTGACAGGGCCTTAAGGAAGAACAATTTTCAACAAGAAACAGGAAAGCCAGGTAACAACACTTTCACCAATATGGGTAAAAAGCAGAGCAGCAAGGGAGGAGCAATTTCATTACAACATTCCATCCAGTTAAAGTGAAGGCCATGCTGCTTGTAAGTATGCAATTCACCACAATATTTATTACCACATAAGTAGTCCATTCATCATAACATTACGTTTGATTAAGATTTAGTACTTCACAGCGTCAATGTTGTCCCAAAATTCCATCAGGGTAAAAACGTGCTTGGCATCATTAAAATTATACCAAAAGACTAAGTACTAAGTGCTGGGTAGCATCTATTTCACCCTCTAAGTATGAGACAGTACTTGTGCATATGTGAGACGGCGTCAATTCCATCACAACATTCCTTCTGAGTAAGTCAATGCTTGATTAAGTCATTTTCATCAAAACGTTCCTCTGAGTAAGTATCTGTTTTGACAACACCAAGTAAATGCTTTACAGTGTCAATTTCGTCACTACATTCCCTCTAAGTAAATGTTTGACAGCGTCAATTTCATCACAACATTCCCTCTAAATGTTTGATAGCCTCAATTCCATCACAAATTTCCCTCTGAGTGAATAGGTTAATGCTTGACATCGATTGCATCACAGCATTCTTCGAGTAAGATGCTTGATAGCATTCATTCTATCACAACATTTCATCCAAGTACGTAAATACTCGACAGCCTCAAATTCACCACAGCATTTACAGTAAATACTTGGCGACATAGATTTCATCACAATCACCTCTACATAAATATTCAAGAGTATCAATTTCATCAAAGCATTCCCTCCGAGTAAGTAAATGCTTGCCAACGTCTATTTCACATAAACATTCACTCTGAGTAAGTAAATACACAATAACGTCAATTCATCACAGCATTCATTTTAAGTAAATGTTTGACATCGTCAGTTTCGTCGCAGAATTGACAGCCTCAATTCCATCAAAACATTCCCTCTGAGTAAACTATGTAAATCCTTGCCGTCAATTTCATCACTGTTCCCTCTGAGTAAGATTCCATCTGAGTAAGTGCATGTTTGACAACGTCAAATTCATCACAGCATTCCCTATGAGTAAGTGCTTAACAGCATTCATTTCATCACAACATTCCCTCTGAGTAAGTAAATGTTTCACAGCGTCAATTTCATCACAACATTCCCTCTAAATAAATGCTTGACTGCCTCAATTCCATCACAACATTCCCACTGAGTAAGTTAAGAAAAGCTTTACTTCAATGCCATGGCATCATTTTCTCCAAGTAAGATGCTTGGTAGCACCAATTACATCGCAGCATTCCCTTTGAGTAAGCAATTACTTACCAGCGTCAAATTCACCACAGCAGTTGCTTCTGAGCAAGTAAATGCTTAACAGCATCCATTTTATCACTGCATTCCCTCTAAGTAAATGCTTGACAGCATCAATTTCATCACAGCATCCCCCTTCCCCCGTGTAAGTAAATGCTTGACAATGTCTATCACCACAAAATTCACTGAGTAAGTAACTGCATTACAACATCAATTAAATCACAGCATCCCTTTTGAGTAAGTTCCACAACATTTTCTGTTGAGTAGGCATCCGTTTTATCACTATATTCCTCTAAGTCAATGCTTGACCATATCAATGGCATTTCCTATGAGTAATCAAACACTTGACAGCATCCATTTCATCACAACATTCCCTCTGAGTAAGAAAATGCATTACAGCGTCAATTTCACGACCATATTCTCTCTAAGTAAATGCTTCACAGCATCAATTCCATCACATCATTACCTCCAAGACAGTTAATTAAGTAAATGATTGGCGTCGATTTCATCACATCGTTCCTACCCAGTAAGATGCTTGACAGCAGCAAAACATAACAACAGTCCTTTGAGTAAGCAATTGCTTGTCAGCGTCAAATTCATCACAGCATTCATTCTGAGTTAGTAAATGCTTGATAGCATCCTTTTCAATCCATCATTCCCTCAGTAAGTAAACTTTTGTCAAACATTCTTTAACTAAGTGCTTGGCAATCAATTATCACAACATTCCCTCTGAGTAAGTATATAATTGGCACAGTAAATTTAACTACATGTACATTATTTCTTCTGCGTAATTAAATGCTTAACAACAGCAATTTAGACACAGCATTACCTTCAAGTAAATGTTTGACATCCTCAATTTCATCACAGCATTCCCTCTGAGTAAGTAAATGCTTGACAGCATCATCACTACATAATTCCTGCTAAATAATTAAGTGCTTGACAACGTCAATTTCACAACATTCCCTCTAAGTAAGTACATGTTTTAAAATGAAAACTCCCACATGAATATTTTGTGATAGAACTGGCGTTGTTAATCCTTTTCTATCCTTGCCCAGAGTAAATATGTGTATTCAGACAAGCCAGATTTTCATATCATAGAAGCACAATGTATTATTTTGTATAATATATACCTTTTTAGCGTTTCCAAGAAAAGGAGACAGAACAAAGCAAGGGTATGCAACAAAGAAAACATTTGCGTACAATGTAGTTATATACAGGCAGACAGGAAATCATATTATCACTGGTGAATTATGTCACTGCGTAAGATACTTTAGCTATTATAAAAGTACTTTTGGCAAAATTCCTGTCACTAGTCAGTGAAATATTTCACTCCTCACTATACTAAAACTATCTCGCCACAAAACAATACAAAATTCATTCCAGATATATAATTTGAAGAGTTAGTGATTGTCAGCGTCACTTTTATCACTCATTCAATATGAGTGAGAAGACTTAGTGATTGACAGCACCAGTTTCTTCACAATATTCATTCTTGGTAAGGATAGAAAAGGATTTACAGTATCAGTTCTATCACAATATATATTCATATTGGAAAAGTGCAACTTCAAACATTGCAAGTGCATAGGTGGTCACATGATGTAGAGTGTAATTGGCAAAATTTCTTGCGACCTTGACACCAAGGTCAATGCCAAATGCCAAATAATGCATTTTCTTGCAAAAAAAATCAATCCTTAACCGTTGGACATAGCAACTTCAAACTTACTTTGCAGGTGCATACATGTACGTCACATGATGTAGATGGTACTGGGCAACATTTTGCGTGACCTTGACCCCAAGGTCAGTTTCAAATATCAAATGATGCATTTTCTTGTAAATGCATCTCCTCCTAAACCGTTGGGCGTATCAACTTCAAACGTTATAGGTACATAGTTAAATTATGTATAGAGCACTTGGCATTATTTTGTGTGCCATTGAGGTCAAGGTAGAAGGCGGATTTTTGTGATGGTACATGCAGTCTAGTTTAAAAGTCTACTTTACAACAGTTTGCACTAATATGAATCAATATTTCATCAGATAATATCTAGGCCTTCAGGGGGACCCTTTATTACAAGGCCTCCGCCTCTCCAGACTCTATATGACTGTCTGCCAGGTATTTAGTCTGTCTGGTATTGCACCAATGGAGAGTCCTAAACAAATTAGTAACTGGTAGTACTTCTAGAATCTAACTATATGCACTTAGGACTGAATGAAGAGATGTAAGCAGGTATATATATATATTGATGCATGCTTGAACTGACAACTTGTCAAAGTAGTAGCGGTGGTGGTGGTGGTGGCGGCGGTGGTGGCAGCAGTTTAGGTGGTGGTGATGATGGTGGTGTAGGGGATGGGGGTGAGGCACTGAATATACTGTAAAATGGGTGGACACATTTCCCCTATAGCCCACTTCATTTTTGTGAATCTTTTTATTATAGGTAGGTGGGTCGGTGGGTTTATTGGGTGGGTGGGTTTATTGGGTGGGGGATGGGATGGGTGGTTGGTGGGTGGAGAAAGAGAGAGATAGAACAGTTGAGCAGCCAAGCAGACAGACAGACAGACAGACAGACATTATAATAATCAGTTTCTTCCTCTCGCTGAGAGCAAATTTGTGCCAAATTAAAGTTCACAAACATTAAAAAATACGTACATTTATGAGAAATTGAGACATTCAATTCTTCTTCACTTTTATTCATCATATTGACTTAACAAATACATGTATGGGAAGATATAAAGCAAGCCATCAAATATTCACAATATTATAATGTTAGTCACTTTTTGCATATTGTTGCTAAGCAACCGCTTAAATAGCTAAAAAGCAACTAGTGCTCTCATTTTGGTGGTTACCATGGTTACAAGGATTGGGTTTCTGATGCTATTATTGATGCTTCTTAAAGACATTATATTTTTGTAGATATTGGCAAGCAAAAAGTCATTTGCTAGTCTTTTCTTATATGTTCTAGAAAATGTAAAATGCTATAATGTGAATAGAATCGCTAGCGTTTCAAACTTCCTAAAATGGGGGTGTGCAAGATAAATTTAAATTATTACATATGATTCATAAAATTATACTTAAGCCTTTAGTACATACATAATTTGTCAGAAAAATATCTTTGAACTGTAAGAATTATGCAATTAAAATAATGTTGTCATGGAAACAATGATGCAGTATTTTGAAAATTACTGGAATGTTCATCCTTTTATTGAATAATATTATAAAGAAAATATAAAATGTTGATTTTTATACTTTGTTATTGATAGAAATTGAAATACGAAAACAAAACATGAAGACATCAATAAGTCCTACATGTTATAGCATAAAATCAAGTAATTATTGAATACCTGGTTGCTATGACGCCCAGGTCAAGGTCAAAGGTCAAATAATGTATTGTTTTGTAAATGTATCTCCTCCTAAACCGTTTGAGGTAGAAGCTTCAAACTTTGTAGTTGAATAGTTCACATAATGTAGAGGGTACTGGGCAACATTTCATGTGACCTTGACCCCAAGGTCAAAGGTCAAATAATGTATTTTCTTGTAAATGTATCTCCTAAACGGTTAGACGTAGCAACTTCAAACTTTGTAGCTAAATAAGTCACATGATGTAGAGGGTACTGGGCAATATTTCGTGTGACCTTGACCCAAAGGTCAAGGTCAAAAGTCAAATATTGAATTTTCTTGTAAATGCATCTCCTCCTAAACCTTTTGACGTAGCAACTTCAAACTTTGTAGCTGAATAGGTCACATGATGTAGAGGGTACTTGGCAACATTTCGTGTGACCTTGACCCAGGTCAAAGATCAAATAATGTATTTTCTTGTTAATGAATCTCCTACTTAACGGTTAGACGTAGCAACTTCAAACGTTGTAGCTGGATAGGTCACATGATGTAGAGGGTACTCGGCAACATTTCGTGTGACCTTGACCCAAGGTCAATGTCAAAGGTCAAATATTGAATTTTCTTGTAAATGCTTCTCCTCCTATAGCTTTTGACGTAGTAACTTCAAACTCTGTAGGTGCATAGGTCACATGATGTAGAGGGCACTGGGCAACCTTTCGTGTGACCTTGACCTGAAGGTCAATGTCAAATAATGTATTTTCTTGCAAATGCACTTTCTCCTTAACCATGGGATGTAGCAACATCAAACTTTGCTGGTGCATAGGTCACATTAAGTCGAGGGTACTGGGCAACATTCTGTGTGACCTTGACCCTCTTGACCTTGGGGTCAAGGTCAAATAATGTATTATCTTGGTAATGCATCTCCTTAACCAATGGCCGTAGCAACTTCAAACTTTGCAGGTACATAGGTCATATGATGTAGAGGGCAATGCTTCATGTGACCTTGACGTTGGGTCAAGATCAAATCAAATATTTCTTGTAAATGCATTTCCTCCTAAACCGTTGGACATAGCAGCTTCAAACTTTGCAGGTACATAGGTCATATGATGTTGAAGATGCTGGGCAACGTTTCGTGTTTGTCCTTGACCTAAGGTCAAGGTAAAAAAATGAAATAATGTACTTTCTTGTAAATGCATATCCTCCTAAACTGTTGGACGTAGCAACTTCAAACTTTGCAGATGCTTTGGTTAGCTCAAAAGCGGGTATTTTCGATGGTGTACAATCGACTGGAGTCTAGTGAACTTTTATTTGGCACATGACTGTCCATGTGGATGAAGAGCTATGAACATTTTTATTAACTACTTACGATACAAGATACAAGAAGCTTTATCTTACGTCTGTTACATATAACAAATAACATTAGCTACAAGAGCTATTTTCCAACAAACATAGCATAAAAGTTAGCGTTAACGAGTGTAAAAAGGCTGTAATAATACATATTATATGGTTAAGACATAGTAATCTAGTAGAGGGAAGACAAGTATTACCCATGGCAAAACAACAGTAAGAATTCTAATCTAAAACAAAACAACAAAAATATTATTAATATTATAATAATTCAAAAATAGCGATAAACCTATGAAGTAAAAATAATATATATGAATAGTATGTCATAAGTGTTAAATTACATGTTGATAAAATAGTAACATAGTTATAAAAAAAATAAATGGTGATAGATCTATGCAATAAAATAATATAAATAAATATGAGTAATTCGTCATATAGTATTTGTTCACATACTGGGCATCACAGATAATGGTAGATATATTTACAAATATATACATGTATTACATTGTAAAATCGTTTTGCTTAACCGCAATATTTGAGCGTCATAGCAGGGAAATAATATGAAGTATTAAATAAAATAAGGACGCAGAGGGCTTTCTCATTCAAGAGAAAGGCTTATTGCCAAGTACAGAAATGCGAAAATATAAGAGAAGCATGGCGAATGCCTATGAGTTTGCCATAGCTTCTTGCATAAGCGAAAATCGAAAGCGTCAGAAGAATTCTCACAGATAATAGCCCAACAGTATTCTTATGACCTTGAATTGGAGCTTCATTAGACACCAGCCTGCAGACAAAGAGTATAAAAGCATACTTGTAGTAATCAAAGTAGCCCTCACTCTGAGACGGCTACCTTGAGCACCCAAAACACATGTTCGCCCATCGGACAAGCCATAGGCTCAGTGAGTACCTATTAACTTTACCAGATTATAAAGCATGAAGCTCTTATCAGGTTAAAAGTTTGAAATTATCTGTTCATAAGACATGTAAAAATAGATAATTAAAATAATAAATAAATAAGTTAAAATAATGTCAGACATTCGTCAGGCACATCATGGGCCATGATATACAGCGCAAGAACAGCTAGGGCCAGTCCAGGTGTGGATCAGCCTCTCGAACTCCCTGAAGTTAGATACCTTTCTCAGACTGTTCGGGAGGCCATTCCACGCCCTGGTAGCTTCAAATCGGAAAGATTTCTGACCATTTGTCGTGGTTCTCACTGAAGGCAAATGTAAAGTGATCTCATATCTCAGGGAATAGGTGGACTGTTTTACATTTACAAGGTTTCTGATGTAAGGAGGGATAATATTGTTTATGCATTTAAAAGGTTCCAGAGTAATTGTCCTAAGTCTACCGAGATGAAGAGTCTAGGTAAATTGGCTCTGCTTAAAAGCTCTTGATAAGAAGATTCATAACTGTCAAAAGCAATTTTCAGACCTCTGTATTGTAGCTTTTTCCCCTGTTTTTCTGTGTTGGTCTTGTTACAGAAATGCCAGACTACAGGGCAGTAGTAGAAATTAGACCTTATAAATAATTTAAATACATGTACAAGCAGTCTGGTTTCTTCAGAAAGGAATTTGCTAATTTTTTGTTTAGTTGTTTGGCAACTTTCTGGCAGATCCTGGAAACCAGCTCATTGAAATTGAGTTGGTAGTCCAGCTCGACACCCTAGAGCTTCACGGTCTCCTCGCATGCTGTAACGAACAGACGGACAGACTCATATGTATTATTAAAGTGCTTATAGTACCTCGAATCCAGACTAGCCTCTTCTTCTTCTTCTTCCAGTTAAGTGCATATCCCAAGGGCATAGTCGCACTGTGAAAAACTTTAAAACATCCATGAAGGAAGGCTCTCTATGTACATCTAAAAGCAGGTTAAAAACAGGTTGTCCACAGTTACGGTCTTGGGATATCAGCACAGATGAGGACCTTGAAGTCGTCTATGGATTGTGCTGATACAGTACTGGCTGGCAGGGCATTCCAGAGTCGGATCGCAGATGGGAAGAAGGAGCCCTGGTAGGCGTTGACAGAGCAATAGTATGGAAGGAATCGTTGTTGGTGACCTCTAGTAGATACTCCTGTAGGTGTCAAGTATTGGTTGGCAGGGATCTCCACGAGGTTATTGACGATGCGATACATCATTACAGTCTTGTTCTGCTGGCGCCTAGTCTGTAACTGCTCCCATCCTAGATCTTGCATCATGGAAGAAACACTACTGGTTTGTCTGTAGTCATTGAAGCAAAATCTGGCGGCCCGTCTCTGGACAGCTTCCACCTTGGCAGAATTGGTTTTAGTGTATGGATCCCAGGTTGTCGCTGCATATTCCAGTTGAGGACGAACTAGGGACTTGTAGCACTGGGCCTTGACATCCTTCGAGCAGCTGGACAGATTTCTTTGGAGAAAAGCTGTTGTCTGGTTGGCCCTCTTCGTCATTTGGTTAACATGACTATTCCAAGACAATTTGTTATCAATGGTGACTCCGAGGTACTTGGCTTGTGTTGTTTCCTTCAAAGTGTGGCCATGAATATTATAGGACGTCTGAATGATGTTGGGCTTATTTGTGATCTGGATGTGTTCACACTTGTCTGGATTGAACAGCATCTGCCAGTCCTTTTCCCATTCTTGAAATTGGTTGAGGTCTGCTTGTAACCGCTCAGCGTCTTGATGACCCTTTATCACTCTATACAGTAGGCAGTCGTCGGCGAACAGTCGTACTGATGAGGTGGCTCTTGAAGGCAGATCATTGATGTAAATCAAGAATAGAAGTGGACCAAGCACCGTCCCTTGCGGGACACCGGATGTGACTGGAGCAGGAGAAGACGACTTCCCATCGAGGACTACTTGCTGGCTTCTATCTGCGAGGAAACTCTTGATCCACGATAAGTTCTGGTCTCTTATCCCATAGTGGTGGAGCTTGGTAGCAAGGCGTTTGTGGGGAACTTTATCAAACGCCTTGCTGAAATCCAACAAGATGGCATCTATCTGTTGATGTCTGTCGAGTCCAGCTGCCAAATCATGTACGGTTACAAGTAGCTGTGTCTCACAGGACCTCTTTTTCCGAAAGCCGTGCTGGTAGTCGCTCAGGATGTTGTTGCTTTCAAGGAAATTCATCAGATGACTGTGGACGATGTGTTCCATGATCTTGCAGCAAGTCGACGTCAGGGAAACCGGTCTGTAGTTGGCAGCCTTGCTCTTGTCTCCTTTCTTGAAGAGTGGTGTAACATTAGCTCTCTTCCAGTCTTCTGGAACTTGGCCTTGGTCAAATGAAGCTTGAAATACGAGTGTTAGAGCTGGTGTGATAGAAGGTGCCATTTCTTTCGGGAATCTGGGCGTTATCTGGTCTGGTCCACTAGCTTTATGGGGATTCTGGCTATCTAGAAGTTTTTTCACTCCTTTTTCCTGAATGATTAAAGGAGGAGCAGTATTGGGTAAACTTGGACCCATCTGAGGCATGAAGTTGCAGTCTTCCTTGGTGAAAGCCTCTGCGAACTGGCTGTTTAACATCTCAGCTTGATCTGCTGGGTCTGAGTAGGTGACTCCATCTTTTTTCAGGGGTGATACTCCAGATCCATCACATTTCTTGCTTTTGATATATGTGTAGAGCTTTTTGCTGTTAGTGCCTGGCTCTCCAACCATATTACTGATGAAGTCATCGTGGGCCTTCCGACATGCATGTTGGGTGTCTTTCTGGATTTTCTTGTAACGACTCCAATCAGACGACTGTTTGGTTGTACGCGCTTTCTTATAAGCCCTTTTCTTCCTTCTTGACAGGCGACGGACATCTCTGTTACACCAGGCCTGGTTAAATCGAGTTGACGTCAGCTTGGAAGGAACATGGGTGTTGATGCTCCGGATGCATTTTTCTTTGAACTGGTTCCAAAGAGAATCCACCGGTGTAGAAGTAGTGTTGTTCGCTACGAATTCTCGGGTGAAATCTGTCATGTCTTGATCCATGGCTGGCTTATTGGCTCTTTTCCACAGGTAGATCTTTCTCCTAATTGGTTTCTTGCGCGCTGGTAGGACTTTGCAATCAACTAAGACTGTGTCATGGTCGCTTAAACCAGGTAAGGGTATACATCGATCTACAAGTGACAGGCGGTTGGTACAGAAAATGTCCAGTGTGTTGTCAATTCTGGTTGGGAAGTCCACCATTTGTTCGCAGCCAATGTCATTGATTGTATCTGTGTATAGCTGGTTTATTGTGGATGAGTATCTATGACCGTTGATTGTGTCAGACTTCCAGTCAATATCGGGAAGGTTCGCGTCACCTCCTAACCATAACACATGATCTCCAAACCTTGAATGAATATCCTTCACTGTATTGCACAATTCCTGGGAGTATTCGAATTTATTGTCTGTTGGTCTGTAGAAACTGCAAACTATTAATGGTTTCTTCAGATCCTTACAGGTGAAAGATGCCGCTACTAGTTCTGTTGTGGCCTGTACATCAATCTTTGAGGCTTCTAGGTCATGTTTTGCAATTATTGCTAAGCCTCCATAACTACTGTTGGGACGGTCTTTTCTTGCAACAAAACGGTAGCTTTCTGGGAGTACTTCTCGCTCTGCTATGGTAGGGTTCAGCCATGTCTCGCTTGCCAAAATGATGTCGGGCTCGCAGTACTCCAGCATTGCCCAGAAACTCTCTCTTTTTGACCGAAGACTTTGAAAGTTGATGACCAGTAAGCGGACTTTCTTGTTCGATAGTGGAGTGGTTGTACGCTGATTAGGAGAGGATGCATATCTTGGAGACCCAATATTACTACTAGAATCAATAGAGCTGTTACTGGAAATATGACTTGGTGTACTACATCCTGTTTCACTTGCCTCAATATCCTCAAACAGGCTGGTGTTGAAGTTTGGTAATCCACATGTGCAGCAGTACCAACTCATATCTGTCTGCTCTAAAGGCTCATACAACACTGTAGGCATATTTAAGCAATCTTTGTGAAACCAGTTTTCACAGCTGGAACATGCAACCGAACGAACAGTTCTTGACCAAACACATGCTTTTCCGCAAATTCCACATGGATATTTTACTGTCCTGGGACCAGGGTTTGGATGACAATCCGAGGCATTGAGTAACATCAAAGAGAACATGTACAACAGGTGGCCAAACATACATTTCTTAGGAGCTTTTGACAACTGGAAATGGTGGATGTTTTGGAGACTACAGTTGAACAGTAAAGGGCTGATTGTGATGCTCTGTGAGTCATTGGAAGGCAAGACATCTAGACGATTGGTCAAAGTTGAAAGAAACACAGTCAGTAATGGAATAAGTAGGTGTGAATTCATGGTAACACCGGTTTGAGTGTAAACAAAGCAACTTCTGGTTGGTGGAAAATCCACAAAAACAGCTACCGTCGTCGACAGGTGTGGCTGATCGAGGTTTTACATATCAGTCAGCTTGTTAAGGATGTTTTGACAAACCATTATGACCAAATTTGGAAGAATTGAAACGCCTATGTAAGCTATTGACAATATTTTCCTCTCTTCTAGATTTTAATGGAGCCTTCCTTCACGCAGCCTCAGACCAATCAAGAAACCAACATGCCCAAGATGCATCTTCAAGTTCCAGAAAGCTGACTATGATGGTTTTAAGCAAGAGCTAAAGGACTTGACACCATCTTTCCTCGAAAAGCCAACTCCCTGGACATTAATACACTGTGGTTTGAATTTAAATCTACAATTCACTGACTGATGGAGAAATATATTCTCACTAAGACACTACGGGGGAAAAGAAACCCAAACCATGGATCACCAAAACTATCAGAGCCCTACACAGGGAGAGGAACAAGCTTTAAAAGAAGCAGAAAGCTACAAAGAAACACAAGGACGGTGACCACTACAGAAGCATGAAGGCTAAAATTCAGAGGGCAGAGCGCCATGCCTACTGGCAGTATGTAGAAAACTTGATAGAAGTAGGAGATTAAACTTGTAAACAACGCCCTGGGAAACAGAAAAGATTCTGGTCTTGTATAAAAGCCCTACAGAAAGACAACAGTGGAGTTGCACCACTCAAAGAAAATAGGAAGATGCATGCTAGTCCACTAGACAAATCAAACATACTTGACAATCACACAAAGAAACTCAGACAGATTTCATCAAAGTCAGATGACTACAAGCACAGTTTCTTCCCTCGAACCATCCCAGTTTGGAATTCTTTGCCGGCCACTGTGCCTGAAGCCCCTGACCTGGTATCCTTCGAGCAGGGGCTCTCCACTCTTACATTTTAAGCTAGCGTAGGGGGCAGTCTGCAAGTAGGGTCAGAGGGTCCTTAGAGCTGTGCCGATCGGGCGACCATACCCAGTGGCAGTTACTGTAGCCGGATTGGTCTTTTTACCCAATGATGACTCTGAAAACTCAGACTGCAAACTTTTATCTTTTTCTGCCTTTCTATCACCTGATTTCTGTCTTTCCTAAATTGCCCTCTTTCCCTTTTCTACCGCCACAGAGACATAATAATCAAGTGTGATTGTCGTCTCTTAACGAACAGCTACAGATTTCGCGATAGTGCAGACCCAAGGGTCGCGCAATTCACTATCCTTTGGACGTTTCGGGTTGTTACGTTCCGATTGGAGCTCCTACCGACAACCCGGAAGTAAAGTGTGAATCACACTTCCGTCTTGCTTCGCTGCTTACACACAGTTTGTTGATCTATTTTTGGGATTGTGTACACGGTCACGAGTCTGAATGAGTGTAGATCGTCCACTGACAACTGTTATTATTCCTCCTGCCGATGACAGCATGGAGTACGGCCCCCCTCCCGACGTAACAGGCGTCACCTTTGCCCCAAAACATAGCAGGACTCCAAGATCTCCAACCAGAGAGGGAGCAGGGCGAGAAGAAAACTCTCCTCTTCTGGCTAGAGTGGAAAGTGAATATGGGTATTTTTTGAATAACTTTCCTGATGATCCAGATTTTACTGATGCTGTGAGAAATGCTGAAGAATCCATTGAGTGTGGCCGGTACCCAGAGAGGATCTCACAGGGTTCCAGTGGTAGCTACTTTGTAAAAAATTTGGAAAACGTGAGTAACTTGAAAAATAGCTAATGCAGCTTAGACTGTTTATTGCTAAGTAGAGTTGATGTGACTGCGCATAAATGCCATAATCAAATAAAAAGCTCATTTATAGCATGTCAGTCTGTAGGATCTCCGGCATCTGTATTCCAAATTATTGCACCTGTACGTATGACCATCCAAAGGGGAATTCCGCAACAAATGATTATCACTCCAAAACAGCAGTTCTGGGTGAATGATACAGCCTCATCTTCCGGTTGGAATTTGTTGATTGGGCAATTTTGCAACCGCTGATGCTTTAATAGGGTGTGGTTTCCAGCAGCCAGGTCCCCTTCATAGAGAAAGGTTACAACCCACAAATTAAAGATTACAAATTTAATATGTTTTTAAGTTTAATCAACTAAAACTCCTTCAAAAATTAAGGATGAAAATAATGTTAAAATGGTACGTAATTTTTTTTTACTTGGTTATGTCCGCAGAGGGTGACTCTTGGGAAATTTCGGTCTGCAGCTTTCCACTGTAGGCTCTCTCCTCATGGCTAAAATACATACGAAAAATAACCTACCGAATTGTTGAAAATAAGGCTAAAATTTTTGAGCGTAAAATTTTAAATATTTTCTTACCCATCAGTTTTAACATGTGTTTTGGGTGCTCAAAAGAACCGTTTCATTGAGACGGTTCTTTTGAGGAATCCGGGTCGTTTCGCCCCAGATCCAGTTCGCCCCCTAGACGTTTCGCCCCAACGGCGTTTCGCCCCAGGTCGTTTCGCCCCCCTAGTCGTTTCGCCCCCCTAGTCGTTTCGCCCCTGGTCGATTCGCCCCAAGAAGAAAATTCAACATATTTTGTTGAAATCTATGTGAATAGTTAGTGCAAATGTAGATCTATTTGCAATGCTTTACGCGAGTAGTATTGTAGTTCAACAGTTAAAATCTTCAACACTTTTGGCTGGATAAAGATTATGTGCACGTATTTTTTTTTGTAAAAAGCTATTGTGCCAGTTCATGAGAATTTAATACTTATCACATATGCGATATCCTAAAGAAATATCAATAATATTACCTCTCATGACACAGATGTTTTCTGATGATATTCACCTTGGCTATAGTATACTATAAAGCTAGGTCTAATTTTTAGCCTAGGTCCATAGCTCCAGATAAGGATTGGAGGCAATTGGGTATTTACCCACCTCTTTTTGGCTTAATTGGGTATTTCAAAATTTAAATTGGGTATTTCAAGTTTTTGTATTGGGTATCCATCTGAAAGCAAATAAGCAATGAAAGCGGGCCTTGTTTCTCTACTTTCGGTTTCACTTTCAGAAAGCACACTGGCAATATAAGTATATCCGAGATAGCTTTTTCATACTTATTTCGAAAAACCAACGTATCTATCAAGTCATCTTTGATTCTTCAAACCACCAATGCAGTATTAGGGTTAGTTACGATATGATATTATTCAATTGCTCTGGGGCTTTTTCGCCCACGTTACGCCATTGTTACTGTAAAGCCAGACGAATGTCGTTATTGTGTAAATATTGGGTATAGATAAACATCGCCAAGAATGTTCCTGGACTGGTTTACAATTTAATAAACTAGATTCGGCGCCATGTCGTCTATAAATTTGTACCCAACAACAGCTTGAGATGCGAAAAACGACAATCGGAAACTGAATACTATAGCGCCATACGCTACGAAAAAGTTTGGAATTGAGTATCAAGGATTTTTGTTGCGTTTTTGTACGCACAGAAATGAATTAAATTGCGTTTTCACGTTCACGAAATTGCGTAAATACGCAATACGCAGCCTTATCTGGAGCTATGAGGTCTCCATCTTAATCCATACGTTTTATGTGAGATCAGCATCGCCGGGCTCTGCAGATGAGTCTATGTTATTCGGCAATAAACTTGTATGAAATGCTCATGTTATGGTTAAGTTACAAATTTCTTCCAGGTAGAATTTCCTAGGGTTTCGAGGTCTGAAAATTCTGAAATCTCGTCATGTAGATGCCGTTCATCGCACAATCCGTTTTTCCCATTATAAAGATAATGCAAACATATTTGAAATTCATTACATTCATTTCATCTAACGTCTATGCAACGTAAAGCAATATTATATCTTGCAATTATGACAAATCATGCTGAAGACATTTGTAGAATCTTACACATGACAAAAGTGTTTCCATGTCTCTTTCCAATGGGTACAAAACAGAATAGCCATAATTACACACGCAATAATGACAAGACTTGTCACCAGTTTAATTCACTAATTGCAAACAATCAATCAAACAAACATCACTGACAACAATAAGCCCGTCTATCTTTTGACCTACGCTGGTCATTAATTTCGACAAGACTGCAATTTTTTACCGGCGGGCCGATAGTGGCAAGAGATTAGATGATGGCTGGGCTAGCCCAATGCCCGCCCACTTCCCAGTAAGCACGTAAAATCGTGCCACTATCGGCCTGCCAGCGAAACGCCATTCGAATGGCGTTTCACCGACAGGCCGATAGTGGCACGAGGTTGGATGCTGGCTGGGTTCCTCATGTTTTCAGCCAATGTGTGGTATATTTTCCGTACCAAACACTTACTGAGATTATAACTTGATGAGTGGAAATTGCAGTCCAACCAGTTAATTTAACCAAAATTAGAACCCTAACGAGAACTATGATAAGAATGTTTAAACAAAATGATTTCAACTTAAAATAAGTCTCCACTGTATGCGCATCAGGGTAGATTGCACAAACGGCGGCGACTGATCTGTAACGCTTGATCCCAAAATGCTCGGTAATGAAATCCATTTGTTCTATGTCTAAAAAAGAAGTGACAGACCCGTAAAATGCTACATAATGTGTATAATTGATATGAAACCTGTTTGGAGCTAAGTGGGTTATAAAATTATTTTGTGTTGGTTATGAAATATACAAACAGGAGCTCTGTGGGCAAAGGCTCCGTCCAGTCTGCGCGTGTGCACAGATTGCTCAAAGCCTTTATCGGTCAAGTATGATCAGATAAAAAAACGTACATTCACTGACGAAGTCAAAGCACGTGACCGACATATCGAAGTTTAATTGATCGATCAAATTTTAATTGAAGCTGATTGATTGGCGTGTGTTTTTGAAACCCTAGTCTTAATCCCGTTAATGGCTTACAGATTAAAGATTATCTGGCCGCACACTTTAATTAGAGGCAATAAACGCCCAATTACTTTGACTGGTTGATCAGTCCCTTTTCTTAATGCAGTGAGCAGATCAGTGCCACCCTGCGTATTGGCGCAGGGGTGAAGGAAATATAAAATTAATTTTATGCTATGTTTCATTAGCAAATAATTTATAGAGTGTGGATCATGATCAGATGGCTTTTGAAATAAAAAAAAGAGATAAATCTGGGTTCCACAAGGCTTAGTTGCTATCTTATTACTGAAGCGTGTCCATCGTTAAATTATTATCATATAATAATGCTTAAAATATCTTTATGAAGTGTATAATAGTTTAAAGGGATTTTAAAAAAGTGGGTCGAATCGACTAGGGTAAAAAAACTGGGGCGAAACGACTAGGGTCTTGGGGCGAAACGACTAGGGTGTAGGGGCGAAACGTCTAGGCATCAAATTTGGGGCGAAACGACTAGGGGCGAAACGACTAGGGGCGAACTGGTCTTGGGGCGAAACGACTTGTTACCCTTTTGAGTACCCACAACATATGTTGATAACATATGTTACATAGCGTAAAATTTTAAATATTTTCTTACCCATCAGTTTTAACATGTTTTTTGGGTGCTCAAAAGAACCGTTTCATTGAGACGGTTCTTTTGAGTACCCACAACATATGTTTTAGTTGAGAAATAAGAAAATTAGTTTTTCGATATGCATTCTTAACTGAAGTCCTGGACTGAAAAGTTATGAGAGCATTGACCCAAGATGGTAGACAATCTTACCCGATATCTTGTGTCCTTAACCATTCTTATGCTGAATAATTTAATTCGTTCCTTGCTAGTGGCGACTTTTACGTCTGCTGATAACCTTTGCAAACAGTTTTGACCCAGATCAGGATTGACAGAACATTGGACCTGATCTGGGCCCTCACCGTTAATATGGCTCACAGCAGATTTACAGCAAGTTGTATGATTCCATATATTATGCCAAAGCATATGCTTTCCTGTTTTTCCTTATATCTATTTGTCATGCATACCTGTATGATAACAGGATACATGTATACCCTTTATTCCATGATAACCCTTTTGACGCCTTTGAAATACTACAGTATGTATTTGAAAATATTATGGAAAATGGAGCATTTGCTCCAAAAATATTTATATGGAAAAGGGAGCATTTGCTCCTTTTGGAGCAAATACAGTCAAACCTCGATTATTCAAAGTGCCAGGGACCGCAGGAATCCTTTCGAATAATCGGTAGTTCGAATGATCGAAATCAGAAGTTTTCGAATATTTTCCGAAAAGCTTGGTGCTTTCATAGAACGTCATTGTTTTGCCAGAGTTTGCAACTTCAACTCTTGTTTTCCATGAAGTAATCGGAACATCTGTCACAGCATTAAAGAAAATGAGCTCCTTGAAGGTAATGCTTTGCAGGTCTAAGAACGCAGAAAAGAAAAGAAAATCAGAGCTTAAACACTATATACATGTAACAACATCGATAACAACAATGGAAATAAAAGTTAAATGTAAATTGACGAACCATATTTACTGACGAAATATTGTCTCCTTTTAATCGCCCTTCTGTCATGAGGTCTCCACCAAGCTAGCACACAACGTCGGGCCATTAACGGCCCAACAGCGATAGGCCATTGAAATGGCATATCGCTGGCGGGCCTTTGATGGCCCGACGTTGTGTGCTTTTTGGGCTGGTGACTTTTCTTTTATTTCAGCGAAAACATACGAGTTAG
This sequence comes from Loripinus fragilis, assembly GCA_964019695.1. NCBI lineage: Eukaryota > Metazoa > Mollusca > Bivalvia > Lucinida > Lucinidae > Loripinus > Loripinus fragilis. Next base: position 86,734,477 of record OZ026515.1, read on the forward strand.
TGTTAAAAAGAACCGTCTCGATGAGAGGGTCCTTTTAAGCATCCAAAACTAGGTTTTGGTTGTTTTCCCTCAATTGTAAAATTGTGTTTTATGCATTCAAAAGAAGTGTTTCGATGAGACAGTTCTTTTGAGCACCCAAAGCACATGTCCGTGGTATTCGTCTATTAGCGAAATTGTTGTTTTTGCTGTAACCTGTTTGAGCGCTTGGCGTGTTCGCTTAATGTACAGTGGTCAAGAATAAATCAAAGGATGAGAGTGGATCAAATTAAAATCAATTTCAGCTCATTTATGCCCCTAGTTAGACATTTTAAAAACATCAAACAAAACCATCATTGCAGATGACCTTAATTAAAGACACCGTTTACTCACTTAACGGTTGATCACGTAAAAGTGTGAACATTAATCCGGTGTCAATTACCTGTTGCAACTTTGTTTGCTAAATCACTCAAGTGTGTTAAATCGAACTCGACCAAACAAAGAAATCATGATCATCATGCGTGACATTTGGACTTCGAATCTTGAAGGGTAATTTTAATAGTAATTTCTTTCATCAGGACCGACGAATCATTTCGAAAAATTGAATTTTTCGGATAATCGAAATTCGAATAATCGGTAGTTTTATTGCAAAAGATAATAGAGAAAAAAGTCGGGACTGTCCGTCGCGTTCGAATAACCCAGTAGTTTCGGATAATTGACGTTCGGATAACCGAGATTTGACTGTACTCCATTTTCCATAATATTTTCAAAAAGTATTCAAAACTTAACTAAATTTTTCTTGAATTTTTTTCAAAGTTGTCTAAAATAGAAAATAATTCAATTATCTAAAAATACCCTATGGAGTAAAGGTTAAAAGATACAGCCTTGAAACTTGGGTAAGCTGATAAGAGATGATGAGGGAATTTCCTGAGTGTACCTGAACTGTCTGAAAAAACATTTTCAGTCGTATTACTACTGTATAGAAAGTCAATGTTCAATCAGAAACATAACATTTTGTGTCTAGCAACTGCTGTCCATTGCTTTACTTTGGCTTGAAACCTGTGAAGTTGTCGGTGTTGATTTTTGGCTTAATGTTGTTCTCAACAATTTCTTTGGTATATCATGACTGTCAATTACATGTATGTGTATCATATTACATTGGTTCTGGACAGGTTGTTGTTAAGCAAATACCTTAAAATTGCTTTCTTTCCTTGAAGAGGGGGCTGATCACTCATCTTGATTATCTACACATCGTAGATTTCGCATAGCTTCCGGTTTATATTCAGTCTCTGACAGCTGCGTCAGAGAGCCGACTCTAATGAGTCCATCATCATCCTAATACCTATGGCTCAGGGTTTAGAGCATCGGGTCTTGTTAGTTTGTCTTGTTTGTTTGTTTGTTTGTTTGATTTGATTCTTTACGTTCCATCAACAATCTTTCAGTTAAACAGGGACAGGTCTTCCTGGGTTGTACCAGTACTAAGCTAGGATAAATGCGTCTCGCTCAAGGACCAAAACTCAGTGACACCGGTGAGGCTCGAACCCACCGCCCCTCTGTCTTGAGCCAAGCACTCTATCACTCCAGTACCTGCTTGGGCAACTGCTTTATAATTCTAGCAAGCATGCATGATTGCAAACACTAAAAGCCCAGATCTGGCAGTCTGATTATGAGCTACATGGAGAGTCTTTGTTATGCCAACCCTTATTTGAAGTCTCGATGTTATGCCTCTCACTTAACCCTTATCATGCTGACTATTTTTATGTACTATTCTCCTCCCCAATTTCTTAACTGTTAACCTGCAGCATTCCATTTGTAAGCTTGTATTTTCACTCACGGTAGAACTAGTACCACATAGCCTCATTGTAATCTCAGATTGAAAACAGAACAAGTTTCAAGCGTGATGTTGTTCTGCTGTTGGGCTTGTGTCCCATGTACACAGCATTCGTCCCATGTAAACAGCATACTAGGTTATTTTGCGTACCAACAATTTTTGCTGCATGGGCTTTGGCGTAGCTCCCATTATGCAGTATACGCACATCCATAATAAAAATACATGTAGTAACACTCAAGGGAGGTCACCTAATGTGGGTAAAAGTAATTTTCCATACTATATGGAACTACTCATAAAGGAAAGTATTTGCTCCCTCAAATTCTTTCCTTTAAGAGAAGTTCCAATTTTGAAAAGGGACTAAATTGATGAAAATCACTGCTTGATCCAGTAGTCTCCCTTTGATGTGCATATCTTTTTCAGCATTCTGGCTACGCCATTGATGGGTATTTAGATATGATAACAATGTAAACACAAACTCTGACTGACAGCTGCCCTGCTTGAATGAGCGGTAGGAAGAGAATTTTCAGTCAGGGAAACCTTGCCATAGGATATATAAACAGGTTAACCTATTTCCCGCCAGTCATGACTTGTCGTCTGCTCTCGCTTCTGCTTGTTTTCTTAGGTAGCCTGTTTTGCAAACAATAGGGGCCCCATAGGTTTAGCTAAAGAGAAATTATCAACGTAAATTTGTAAATATTTTCTTACCCATAATTATAATTTTAAGCATATGTTTGGGTGCTCGGAAGAACAGTCTCATTGAGACGGTTCTTTTGAGTACCCACAACATATGTTTTGGTTGAGAAATAAGAAATATAATTTTCCATGATAAAGCATTCTTATCTGGCTGTGACCAAACCTAGTCTGAAGTGCACTTGAGTATGTGCAGCAG
>OZ026515.1:86737195-86806504 GCA_964019695.1 Loripinus fragilis
TATTCTTGATCAATCAACCAAACATGATAAAGGTTTTATTAAAAAGAAGATAGGTCTTGACCTGTATCCAAAGCAAATGATTTTAAATTTTCTTTGACAAAGTTGAATAGATCCCTGGAGCATGTAGACTCTGGCGTGCCAATGGCTAGAAATCGTTGGGATATGACGTCCTTACGATCAGTACTTATATATATTGTTTCCTGCTCCTCATTTCCAGATATGTCCGTTGACCCATCCATCAAGAAAGAGAAAACCTGGAGTTCTTTACCAAAGCAGATGTTGTCTCTTTCTCTGTATCGACACTACAATTAATAAATTTAAGTGCTGCTTGCTCATTTTTGTATGTTTCGCCAAAAAAAAAACGCTTTTGCGGCATCAAGGTTGCAAAGCCAGTTGTAGTCGGACATAGGTATGTTTTGTTTTGACAGCATAGACATTTCTTAACAAATAGCACATGCTCTGACGATAAACTATATTCAGCAAATTGATGGCCTTTTCAGCTGGGGGTTTGACAACTTCAGGAACTGACCGTTCCTTGGCAGTAGTTTGTTCAACAGCCCTCATATGAGCCTTACTGATTTCATGTTCGGTGACAGCTGACACTTTGCGGTTTTTACAACCAGTAAGAAAAGTGAACTGACCCTTAATATTTCCTTCGCTTTTTTGCATATTTTTCAATGCATGTAGAACATTTCATGGAGTTATTACTATAATCAAATACCAGCCATGGTCTGCCTGTTTTCCACACGTCTTATAGAGGCATTTCACTCCTGTTTACCTCTGCCGTTTGCCACCTAACTTTTTTGGCAGCGCTGTCAGCAAGCTTTTCTTGCTGAGAAATTTGCTGTTTTATCCCAGGTTTCGCTCCACCCCAGTACTTTAATGCTGATAACATGGCGGAATCAGGCTATGCAGTGAAATAAATAGTAAACCTATACAAATGGAAATGAATTCACCTTTTTTCTGGATATAGTTGAAATAAAATTAGATTGCTGTTGATTCTTCTTTTTCGAAAGAATTCAGTCAAGTCGCGAATTCCTATTACTCTAACGCTGGTTCCCGCATTACACACCAATTCCGAATCAGCGAGGTAAATAACATATCGATTGCAGGTAAACAGTTTTCCAATACCGCTTTTGATATGTCAATTAAGCTGACTTTGGAGCTCTATTGGCACGCAAGTCGTCTGTGTAACTTCGCAACGGATATTTTCGGCCCAGACAGCGACTTTTTGGCGCAAAATTCATGCCGGACAGACAGTCCTTTGATGAGGCAACTCTTGTCGGACCGCAGGTAAATCTACCCGTCAGGACTGCTGGTCCTGCGGCGTTTCATAATGACTGTAAAGTGTCATGCCTCTGAAACAAAGACCAATCGTAAGTATATGCGACACATTGTATTGTCCTGATACACATTCCTATAAAGTTCCATGAAGATATCTCAAATGGTTACTTAGTTATGGGGTGTACAATAATTGTTGGTAAGAAAATGGATCAAAGGGGCATAATTTAGAAAGGAAGAACTTCTGTTCTTGCGCACAACACATTGTCTTTACCTAAAACACATCCCTAAAAAATTGCATTTAGATATCATGAACAGTGAGCTATGGAGTGAACAAGAATTTAATTACAAAAAATAACATAAAAAAACAACCAAACTTCAAAGGGCAACAATTATGTAATGAAGAAATGAAACGCAATTATGGTAATTGTCATCGTGACCTAACATTCCTATACAATTTCATGATACTATGTATAACGGCTATTGAGTTATGGTGCATACAAGTCGTTTAAATAATCAAAGGTGCGTCTGAAACTAAGAAAGAGGAACCATTATACTTGTGTAGGACACATTGTGTTGACCTAATACACATTTCTGTATCTTGAAGATTGTATATGGACGGACAGTAGAGAAAACACTATGCAACATTGCAAGGATTAAATATTCAAGCAACTGAGGTTATACATGTAGAACTTTGGGAGATTTTATGACAAAACTCAGATAAGTGATAAGATTTGAGTGTTGTTATAAACCCTGCAAACTTTTCTTGAGCTTTAAAATATAGTTCAAAGCCACCAAGTCAAAGAGCTAGCTGAGTGCGTGAGCATGCAACTTCATATGCAACATGACAGAGAACATTATTCCCATTTATGAGTGTGACATGCTAGTCTCTGACACCCAGATTCCTTTATGCTGACGCAGTGTGGGTGTGCTAGGAAATATTCAAGCGGGTTTTTATACCCCGCCACTAAAGTTTACCCTTCGGTGTCTGTCCGTCTGTCCGTCAGTCCGTCCGTCCGTGCTCACCATTTCCGATCGATAACTTGAGTATTTATTCACGGAATTTTTTCAAATTTTGCATACATATTGTTATCGGCGATGAGTGGTATGGGATTGTTAATGGGCAAAATCCGTCCATTTTTAAAGGAGTTACTGCCCTTTTTCGTATTGGAAAAATGGTTTCTGGCCTGTTATTCCTTTACTGTTCATGATATCTGAATGAAACTTCACAGATGTGTTGCACATCAAAGGTTACATATTGTGACTAAGGGCCGTCACTCTGACCTTCCCAGTTTGTGAGTTATCCGCCCTTGATAGGTCTGAAAAAAGGTTTTTGACCTATTGTTCCTTTACTTTGTGGAATATCTGAATATAACTTCACAGATATGTTTCACATCAAAGGTAACATATTGTGACTAAGAACCGTCACTCTTACCTTTCCCGTTTGTGAGTTATCCGCCCTTGATTGAATTAAAAAATGTTTTTTACCCGTAGTTCCTTTACTATGTGGAATATTTAAATGAAACTTTACAGATATGTTTCACATCAAAGGTTACATACTATGACAAAGAACCATCACTCTTACCTTTCCAGTTCATGAGTTATCTGCCCTTGATTGATCTGAAAAATGGTTTTTGACCTGTAGTTCATTTACTATATGGAATATCTGAATGAAACTTCACAGATATGTTGATCATCAAAGGTTACATATTGTGACTAAGGATCTTCACTCTTACCTTTCCAGTTCATGAGTTATCTACCCTTGATTGATCTGAAAAATGGTTTTTGACCTGTAGTTCATTTACCATATGGAATATCTGAATGAAACTTCACAGATATGTTGAACATCAAAGGTTACATATTTTTAGTAAGGACCGTCACCCTTACCTTTCCAGTTCATGAGTTATCCGCCCTTGATTGATCTGAAAAATGGTTTTTGACCTGTAGTTCATTTACTATATGGAGTATCTGAATGAAACTTCACAGATATGTTGACCATCAAAGGTTACATATTGTGACTAAGGACGTCATATCACTGTCTATCTCAGTTCTGTTGCTATTTAGGCATTATATATCTCACAAAATAACTTTTGGTGCCCCCAGCAGTGGAGGGGTATTACGCAGTGCTTGCGGTGCTTTTATTTATTATCTTTTCTTTTAAAACGAACTTTTTAAAGGGTCTAACTGCAAACGGATTTACCTGGAACCCAAATTTCTCCACTTCCAAGAATCAAAACTACCCCACCACCAAATTTTACATTGTAGTACTCAGCATCAATTTCTGTTTTACACACGTTGACAACGACGCTTACTGTGGTGTCTTTGAATATATCAAATTTCTGTTGACCTGCAGTTATTTAAAAGACACTCATTGTTTCTCATATAATGCATGTGCGGAACTATAATATTTTGTCAGGGGGATCCTGTCAAATGTTTTGACAATGTTTTTAGTCTTCAACTAAAACAGGCGGTACAATAGTACTTTGTTATGACAACAATATATTTTCCAGGGGTTGTGGTCTTATACTACTTTGTAATGGCAACAATATAATTTCTAGGGGTGGAGTCCTGCCCCCTGTACCCCCCCCCCCTTGATCTGCACATGAGAACAGGGTTTGCGCTGTAGTATCGGGGTCTTTCTATATGCATGTTTAACCCTGGTATGATTGCCAACAGAAATTTTCCAAATTATCAATTAGGCCAGTCCATTTCCCTTTTAACTCTTTATACAGATCATTGTCTTAAAAACTAGAACTAAATGGATTGGTGAAGCCTGAAACTGCCTCTGGTACTCGTATTTCATTTCAGTTCATTGAAGAGTTGTTTCAATATATTGAGCTCTGATGTGATGAGTAATACACCATTCCATCTGTAGTACGAAGCGTAGTTCTAGTTGCTGAATCTATGATACATCTTTATTGTTTGCCTGATAGTTATGTCAAAAGCATTTCTCAAGCAAAGAACCAATAGTTGTGTCACAATAAATACATTTTGTTCGAGAAGTTCTTTGCATCTGCGATGTGTATCAGATAAATTAATGAGTGTAACCAGTTACACAGGTACATATTATGCGTAGTTGTTGTGATCGTTTGCAATGAACATTGGGAACAATGCATACAGATAGAGCTGACATGCAATTCAAAGCTTTTTCTTTGTAGCCTTAATCAGTTTCAACACCATCTGAATTGTATCCATATACCCTGCCCAGAACTGAGCTGTACATTTTCTAAATTCTCTGACAGACTTTATACATGTATAGTCAACAACTGCTATACAAATACGCATAATAGCTTATGTAACATTTGGTAACGCAAATAACAGTTAAAGCTCAGGGCATTTATTAACAATTACTTAAAATAAGTAAACCTTGTTAAAAGAAGTACATAAACCTGTGCCAGCATGCAAATAAGTATAAACAGTGCTTGTTAGAGACATTAACTTGAATGTTTAATGCTGTTTTGAAGGTAACATACATAACATTGGCCTGAAAAATAGCGTAAGCGACCATAATAAAGACCTTAAAATCATTTAAGTAGCAGCCTTATAGAGTTACTATATTCTGTGACTGATGTTATACACTTATATTCAATAAATACCATACCGATACTCGGAAATAACGCAGGAAACACTAAGTAACGTATGTAACGGTAATAACTCAAGATATTTATGAAATAAATATGAAAAATATGTAACTGTGTTATAAGAAGTTCATAAACCTGTGTCAGCATGCAAATATGTACGAATATGTCATGGTTGAGACATTATCAGTTACATTTAATGCTATTTTTTTTTGGGGGGGGGTAACGTATATAACGTGATGTTACACGTTAACGCTGCCACTCTCAGAGGGCTTACATCTTTTATTTTGTGTCTTATATAATGTAGTTTTAGAAAATTATAGTGTACAAAATTCCCCCTGGGGGGGAGGGGGGTCTATAGCCAGCTCAAGGCCTATTACCTCCTAGTGTCGTCTGCTGATAACCTTTGTTAACAATTTTGACCAAGATCAGGCCCGACAAATAGTCGGGCCTGATCTGGATCGCAACTGTTTAACAGTCTGATGGTATCCTGAAATAATCTTACCAAAAGTTGAGATTGAAAAAATCAGGACATGAAAATTTTCATAAGGATAATTTTAATTGATTACTGCTAAGACGGACATGGCCTTACAGTATAATCAAAAGACTTCAGAAACTTTAGAAACGCTAATATGTGTCAGATTAGCAGGCCTAAAGTGTCTTACGTATAATCAACCATACGTCAAAGACAAAATATCTGGCAGGATTTTTATGGGCAACTATGGTCCTAAAACAGCTCAAAACCTAGATTTATTTAGAATTTCGCTGATCTTGAGTTTTAAATGAAGGCACAGATAACTCGAAAGAAGATTAATTTGCTCAAGTCGTTTTTCGTGAAATATATTTGGGTAAGTGCCAGGAGCTCATTACAATATTTTATTTGGTTAAAATAAAAAACAGTAAAGGTATATTCGGCAGTTAAAAGTGTTACTTTTGGTTTTAAGTATATGATGGTTTAGTGGTGGGGATCTGAACCCGTTGTTGAAATTTAAAACCTTTTATGAAGTAGACGGGTGAGGGCACGCCTTGGCGACTTCCTGGTTAGTGTAACTGAATGCTTCTTATCAAAAGAAACATGAATATTGTAACCGGACCGCCAGGAGGATTTAATGTGCAAATCAGGATTTTTAGGGTGGTGTTACAATGGTCTGTGATTGTGGGTTCACCTGGGTCGATAGCAATTTTAGTTTACAGGGGGGTTGAAATGAAAAGGTTAAGTTTCTCTATTAAATCCTCAATTCAAAACATTTATCAATATCTTAGGTCACTATCAGACATGTAAAAATGTGACATGAGAATGTACTCAGGAAACTCCTAATAAAATAAGCAAACCAACAGAGATATAAGTACAGGCCAGGGTAAAACCTTATGCATACAAGAGTGAAACTATAAAAGATATATGTTCAGGCAGGGTGATCTCTTATACAGGCAAGGGATAAACCTTATACAGCAAGGGAAAATCCTTATACAGTCAAGGGATTAACCATATACAGACAAAGGATAAACCTTATACAGGTAAGGGTTAAATATTATACATTTTTCTATTAAATTTAACTATTAAGTCAGTTGTTACCTACAGAGAAATGAACAGTCATATAGTAGATTGATTGGTCTAATGAGTGAAACGTCTTAAAAGATAAACGACAAAGTTCCCTTTGATACCAAATCTGTTTAGCTTTACAAAGGTGTACTCTGGTATATTTGGAATAGTATTCCAACTGTCATACAAGAGGTACCCAGAATATGAAAGATTACACCCAAATTAGAATGTGCACCCAAAACTCAATAAACACCCAAATCTGAAGTGCACCCTAATCTCTATATGCACCCAAACTTAAATATATCACCCAAACTTGAGTAAATGAAGGGTAGCTTTTACAGTCAATGCTTTCACTAAACTGAAAGGGCGTTCAGACAAAGGAAACAGGTTAAATGTTTAATTTATAGAAGACAAGAATTCTCTACTGACTTGGAGCTACAATCTTGGCTGCCATGCAAGTCAGCTCAGTCTCAGAAGTCAGAAAGAAATAGTTCCTGGGGTTTCCTCGGTCAAAAATCAAAGCATTAATGTATAAATACGCTAGATTGTGTTAATAACAAAGTTTTGAAGTAGTGCCAGCTTACCAGGTTTATAAATTTCGGCCAGAAAGTTGTAAACACACAAGTGTTTACATCAGATCAGGCGTCACCCTAAGTTTAATGAACTTTATTTATCAAAATATCAAGTATGAATTAATCACCTTATCAGGACCAAGATTTCTCCTGTGTGGCAAGTGTTTGTTCTCAACGGTAGTATAAATTCACAGGTCTAAAAGATTAAAAGTCAGCTATTTATCTGGAGCTAGATTGTTCTGCATTAATAGTAAACTGTGCACGGAGCAGAGAGTCGTGTGATCAATTTTAAATGATGTGTGTTTTCAAAAAAGGCACGGTTGCCAATGAGGGAGCCCTGGGAAGCAAATTACTAAAGCCCAGCGCCATTACAACATCCGCCCCCTTCGAAAAAGGCATGGACCCTATACATAGAATTGGTAAGTCTACAGCTTTGAAAGTGGTTGGTATTTTTTTTTAAATCGGGAGGTGCTTGGCTGTAATATGGTGCTTCACAGAAATGCCATATGTCACTGACCACAAGGCTGGGATGGACTCGAATGCATAAGAACATAATTTGTCAAGTGTCAAACCTACAACAATGCGCCTACCAGATAATCACTCAAACAAAAACAAAAACAGAAGAAATCAATCTCTGTATGAAAGTGTTTACCAAGTTGGTGCATGCAAATGGGATTGAATCCAAATATTTGGCAGTGTCACTTGCTTATGAGCGCAAATTATAGACCAACACATTAGACAATCTAGCCTTATCAATCACAGAAATTGTCAATATCACTAAACATGTCTTTACAGTGAACCATTTAGCCGAAGAGATTCCACTACACAGCCAGTCAGTGCTACAATATCTTATATCCTCTAAGTAAGACAAGATAGTAGTCAGAAATACCATGACATGTAGACGGATGGCTGAGAATGGGTTTGCTCCCCCCCCCCCCCCTAGGGAATTTTGCAGACATATCCTATCTTGTAGAGAATTGAAAGCCGAGTCTTTTAAGAGATGTTTGCACTCTGTGCTCTGGGGCGTTAGTCTGTAAGAGCCTGTAACATACGTTACTTATCAAACTAAGAAAAAGTAAATTGAAAGTTTGGGCTACAAATTAAAGACATTAAAATATTTATTTTTAAAAATCATTCATATAGTCTGCATATTGGATATCTTAACTACGAATGACAGCTATTTGAACAAAATTGCGACTTCCTAAGGTGTCATATGCGTTACATAAATCAGATAACCCATTAAAATTTGCAAGTGTGGCTAACATCATTTGCATCCACAATCTCTCTGTGTGCTTTGCAAAACGTTTTTAACCATGTCTGACTAGCTTATGCAATTGGCTAACAGAAAAATTAAAGTTTGTTTCCCTAGCTTAAATATTTTTTCTGAAATAAGCAATTAAACAACCCTACCCCTACCCAGTTTTAAGGTGAAATGTTTGGTAATAAAACTAAAGTAAAAATAGATAAAAAATATTTGCAGTTGATGAATGTGTTTCATTGTTTGGGATTTATTTGCTTATATGAAAAGAATCATAAATCTGCAAGTTTGTTGCAAAATTTTTAATATCAGAGGCTGTAACATATGTTATCTGATGTAATAAATGGGCAAGCTCATTGTCTTTACCTAAGATATGCCTAAAAATGTTTTAATCTCCTCGAGGGAATTTTGCAGACATATTCCTTCTTATAGTACAACTCAAGCTGCATCCAATAAGGGATGTTTGCACTCTCTATGTTGGGGCGTTAGTCTGAAACAGCGTGTTACATGCGTTACTATATCAAATAAAGGAAATGTAATTTTAAAGTTTGAGCTAAAATTGTGGAAAAAAAACTCGCAGCTGTTGGATATCTTACATTGTTTAGGGATTTTAAGCTGGCTCCTATGATAAAGACTTATAGATCTGCTAGTTGTCATCATGTTTTAAAGATCAGAGAGTGTTACATATGTTAGCGTGATAAGTAAAAATCATCAAACAGTATTTTGGCTTCAAGCTGAGTAAGGGCCTGCTCCATCCTAATCCCCTTTGGAATTCTGCAGACAAATTACATCTTATGTAACCATTTAAGGTGCATTTAATAAGAAATGTTTGCACTCTGTAAGTCGGGGCGTTAGCCTGTAACAGCGTGTAACATATGTTACTATATCAATTTGAGAATAAGAAATTTGAATGTTAGAGCTACCAAAAGAAGACATTAAAATTATCTAATAAATTGACATTCTTATAGTCTTTATACTGGATGTCTTTACTACATATGGAAGCTGTTTAACATTAATACAGCTAACTGTGGTGTTATGTGCGTTACATGAACCTAATTATTAATTCAAAAGCTATAATTGTGGCTATCGTCATGTAGTTAAACAACTACTATGACTTGGTTTCAAACTGTTTTATTAGATTTTACAAACAGATACTCAATTGATGAATAGGAAAAACCAAGTTGCTTTTCTATCTTAAATATATTGTCTTATAGGAGCTAATACACAACCCTACTCCCAGTTTTACAGAGAAGCGAATTTTGTTATTACCGTTTAAGTAAAACACATGAAAGCAATTACAGCGTGTGGATATTTTTCATTTTCTTAGTCTGTCTTGCTCATATATCTACAAGATGTCATTAAGTTAAAGATCGGGACACTTAATGTGTACTTATAAGTCTTTGGTGCCAAAACACTAGAAATTATATTCATTTCTGATTATCAAGCCCATGGACTGGTGTTACAGATGTTATCAATGACCTTTTGGACACATTTCCTAATACTGTGCATATAATGCTAAATATAGAGCCACAAATAGAAAAGATAGTTTTATATTTTTACAAGAAAATACAATAAATGAAATGGTCCAAATTATTTCTCATCGATTAAACACTCATGTTAAACGTTTGTCGTTGTCTGCTTCTGTGGTAATCATTATTATCAGACGCCTTCTTGCAACTAGTAGAATCATCGCACAATATTTCATTCATTTACTATTATTCAATTTTACCACCAGTCCACTCAAAATTGATGAGCCATTATCAACTTTCAAATTTTGCCATTTATGGCTTGGAACATTGGGAAACTGATATGAATTCCTAATAGTTGGCTCTTTGAGTATGTGTTTCAAGTGATACTCTGCAAGTAGGAGGAAGACTCAAGCTTTACAAGGATGAAAACTATGCCATTAAGAGCAATGAGTACCTGGACTGATGTACCTTGATATTTCTGTGATAAAGAATCATATTTTAGCTGGTTAACTTTTATAAATGTAGCCTTTCCATACATGCAACCCACATGTTTTCATCTAATAATGTCTCTGCACTTATTATCTTTCCCCAAGCATTCAAAAACTTATTTGAAGTCTTAGTACTTCTGAAGTGCTGAAACCGAGGTAACTCTTTCCCTTCAGATAAACGAACTAGATGTATCAAAGCAGGTAAAACAATGAAATGCAGGATGAACAGAGCGCAAATTAGACCCTTTCAATTCAATAATTCACTAAGTTTCTAAGATAAGAGCGCTTATCAAAGGATGTAACATATATAACTCGTCATAATAAATGAGCAAGGGCATTGTCGTGACATCCTTTTTGATTACACAGTCAGAGGCAAGTGTTTTCAATTTCAGTGTTTTCAATGGATCATGAAATGAGGCACCTTATCAACTTGTTTACTCTGTATAAATCTTCCATAGAGCATAATATAGAACTACTGGTTATCCCATTCTACCCATTATCCACTTTCCTTCTTTTGAATGCAACAGCTAATGACACAGCTGCAAAAACTGAAAAATCATAGGTTTTACATTATTTTAAGACATGCTTTAATGTACTGACATAAAAAACAACCAACTGCAAACATAATTAATGGCAATGTCCAACTTCATATTCTTTCTCTTATACCAGATAACTTTCAAGGTGTAACAGAAATTGTTTCAGACGGTCTGCCAAAACCATCAAGAGTTAACATTGTAACTTAAGAAAACTTATAAAGTTCTTTGGGTGAAGCAAAATACTATTGATCTAATACCTGAGGACTTAAGCACCAAAAGACTGGATAGGTTCCATGGCAAATGATGCAAAAAAGCAGCCTATCAAATTTCTGTTTGACCAATGTCAGAAATCTTAAAGTATTCTTAGAGGTACACATAGAGACATAGATTTTACAAAATCAGAGCAAAGTTATCATTTGACTAGCAGGGATGCAGAGGCAGCTGCAGTTAGATTGCTCTTGCCACTTCACAGGAAGAGATATATACGAGGGGGATTCAATATGTAATGAAAACAGCCCAGTATATCCGAAAGTTTTATATTTACACACTTCATAATTACTTTTCTTAAAAGATCTGTTTCTTGGCTAAATAAATGTAAAATTGCAGTTGTCGAGCTCCTTACCTAATTTACACAAGCCACTTACAAGATAGGGTACTGAGGTACACTGCGATAAGAAATAAAACAATGTTTTCAAAAGCAGATAACTACATGAACGAGGGGTGTTTTCAGGCTGCTCCTGCGTGTGGTAAATATCCTTATATTGGTGAGTTATACCTGCAATGTTTTTTGATATTGTTTTATATTCTTTGAAATACTGAGGCTGTCATTTTGGTTAAAGTCTTCCTTGATGCTACATTTTCTGGTATTCCATTGACAGAGTCGTTTTTGCGTGAACGAATGCATAGCGAAAATTTATACGAAAATCATTGGTAACATTTATTCTGGTCGCTTTGATGTTCATTTGCAAGTAATACAGCCGATTTTAAAATTTTCATATTTAATCTCACTCATAAAGTATCCCCAAGAATGTCATTTGAAATAAGAAAAGCACTTAAAAGAATGCCATCTCTGGCTTACACTGAAATGGATCAGACAAAATACCGCGTTTCATCGATTTTTGCATTCGGATGCATTATTTGGACATTGTTACACGTATTTACATGTACATAATCTGGCTGGCTAATTTCAGACAATAAAATTATAGGAAACGAAAATGGTATACCGCTCAGATGAGATACTCCTAGATATTGGTTTCAGTTTAACTGGTCTGCTGCCTATGCTCTGTGTGTATTGAAACTTCGATACAATCAAAATTGTCCTTTCCTGGTACAAAGCCACATTTCCGATTTTCAAGAACCGTGCGTATTTTAGTGTAACGTCCATTGCTTTAAACGACGTCAACGTAAGAGGGGGTAACGTAATAAAACCGTTTGCACGAAAAATCGGTAGCGTTTAAAATTTCCATCGTTATAGCAGATAAAGGGGAAATGAGTCAGAAAACTATGGATATGTGATTCATGCATGTTAAATGTTTGTTTTAGAAAATACAGCATGCCTTTCTACCTTTGTTAAAACGAGTGTTTACAATTCGGAGGAAAATATATGCAGTGTATATTAGTGTGCTTTTTAAAAAGTGTGTAACTTATTAAAATTGGAAAGATAAAATAATGTTTCATGCACCATTTTAACGGCGACGCTTTGATCTTTCGTTTGGCATATAGCATAAGATCCTAACGCGTTTGTGGATGGAGTTATGAATGGGTTTTCATTACATATTGAACCCCCCTCGTACCAGAGTCATTCTCCATTGTATGCATATATGTGAAATGGCATTAAACCCATATTTAATCAGGTGTTTGATCCCATGACACTGACAAGCTGTTTCTGCTTTTGAAGAATGCTAAGGATTCAAGTTTGGCTGAGTCAAGTTGTTTGATGCTGGCACTGGCCACACATACAAAGAAAATTAAGTATTTTGATGGCTAAAGAGGAGGATCACACGAAATGCTTATAAGTGATGTTTGTCACAATTACCAATTTTAAAAAGTTATCTTAATTAATGTAACACATATAACACCATAGGAAGCTGTATATTTGTTAAAAAATCTTTTCTTATGTATCAAAGGTATTCAGCATGCAAACTACATGAATAATTCAAATAAATAGATAGTTTTATGTCTTCTTTCTGTTTCTCAGACTTTCAATTCATTTATTCTTGAATTGATATGGTAATATACGTATCATACTATTACAGGCTAACCCCCTAGTTAATAGAGTGCAAACATCTCTTATTTGATGCAGCTTGAATTGTTCTTTAACGTAGGATATGTCTGCACAATTCCCAAAGGGGTGGAGAGGAACAGGATTGCACACAGTTTGCAGTCCTAATACAATGCCATGATTCTACTGGTTGTGATGAAATGGGTGATTATTTTGCAATAGAAGCAGACACAATGATAGACATTGTGAGGGTGACTTGAATAAAGATTGTTTTTGAATAATTTTATTTAATAGGAATATTTATTAAATTGTGTCATTTAAATGAGAACTATTATTTTCTATCTATATGTCTATATATTTTAATATTATAGGCATTAGAAATATGTGATTAAAAAGGTTATATATAACAAAGGTAACACAATTACATGGACTTGTTATCAGCAATGACTGTAATTACTAAGACTAAGGCACCAGAGGCTAGAGATTAATAGGAAAGCATGTGAAAAACGGTATTTTTCTGAAATATCACCTCTTACTTCCAAGAAAATTTCCTAGCTCATTCATTATGCCATGTAACATACGTTACATACTTTAATAAGTGCTCTGATCCTGATGTCAAACTTGCAAATGTATGATTATTTATTGCATTAGCAAAACAGTGCCAAAAATGTAAGATATCCACAAGCGTCAAATATTTTCATATATTTTTCTTCAATCATAGATACCAAAATTGGATACTTAAAATTGGGGGTAGGGTTGTTTAAAAGCTCATATAAAACAATGTATTTGAGATAGAAAAGCAAACTTTGTTTTTTCTATTAGTCAAATGAGTATTTTAGTAAACTAAGATTAAAAACACTTGTAAAAATGCACAAAACATCTGTAAAATGAATGATGTTAGTCATGATTTCAACTTTCAAAGGGAAATTTAATCTATGTAACGCATATAACACCATTGAAGGCTGTAATTTTGTTTAAAATGCTGCTTTTATGTAGCTTACGCATCCAGCTTGCAAACTACATAAGAAATTGGAATAATCAGATGGTTTAATGTCTTCTTTCTGTAGCTCAAACTTTCATTTTGATTTTTTCCTTAGTTTGTTACAGTAACATATGTAACAGGCTGTCAGAGACTAACGCCCCGAAGCACAGAGTGCAAACATCTCTTAAAAGATGCGACTTGAAATTTTCTTTTAGATAGGATATGTCTGCAAAATTCCCTAGGGGGGGGGAGCAGGACCTTTTTTAGCTCAAAGTCTAATGCATTTGGTGGAAATGCTGGGGATCAGGTTCTGAAATAACACCAAGATATTCGCATTCCCCATTTCGTTTCCTTATCTATAACTTGAAGATAAACACATTATATACACAATGCATTTAATTAAATATTCTCCACAATGAACTTCCTTCTGCTTTCTTTATATTTATATCACTTTTTTCACTCTAATCTACTGTGTCTATTATTCAGTGTTTTCTAATTTCACATGGGTTTGCTTTCTTTTTTTCTTCTGCTTTCTTTACACTATTATCATTGTCTATTATTTGGTGTCTATTATTTGGTCTTTTATATTTTCACGTGGGTTTCTTCTTCTCTTCTGCTTTCTTTACACTTTAATCACTATTTTCACTCTTATCTACTGTGTCTATTATTTGGTATTTCCTTTTTTCACATGGGTTTGCTTCTTCTTCTCTTCTGCTTTCTTTTACATTATTATCATTCTTTCCACTCGTATCTACTGTATCTATTATTTGGCTTTTCCTATTTGCACACAAGTTTGCTTTCTTCTCTTCTGCTCTCTTGACACTTATATCACTATTTTCACTCTTATCTACTGTGTCTTTCCTATTTTCTCATGGGGTTGCTTTCTTCTCTTCTGATTTCTTTTAAACTATTATCATTCTTTTTTACTTGTATCTACTGTGTCTATTATTCGGTCTTTCATATTTTCACACAGGTTTGCTTTCTTCTCTTCTGCTTTCTTTACACTTATATCCCTATTTTCACTCTTATATACTGTGTGTAATATTCGATCTTTCCTACTTTTACATGGGTTTTCTTTCCTCTATTCTGCTTTCTTTATATTTATATCACTATTTTCACTCTAATCTACTGTGTCTATTATTCGGTCTTTCCTAATTTCACATGGGTTTGCTTTCTTCTTCTCTTCTGCTTTCTTTACACTATTATCATTGTCTATTATTCGCTGTCTATTATTCGGTCTTTCCTATTTCTACATGGGTTTCTTCTTCTCTTCTGCTATCTTTACACTTATACCACTATTTTTACTCTTATCTACTGCGTCTATTATTTGGTATTTCATTTTTTTTCACAAGGGTTTTCTTTCTTCATTTCTGCTTTCTTTACACTTGTATCACTACTCTCACTCTAATCTACTATGTCTATTATTCAGTCTTTCCTATTTTCACATGGGTTTGTTCTTCTTCTCTTCTGCTTTTTTTTACACTATTATCATTCTTTTCGCTCTTATCTACTGTTTTTAATATTCAGTCTTTCCTATTTTCACATGGGTTTGCCTTCTAAAGGGTAATTCATGGGCCTTTCATCAATTTTGTAGCCCTATCTGACACTTTCAATTTAGGAGATCTTTTATGGGGAGGAGTCTTCCAAATCTGATGATATCGACATTGAAATATCCGACAAGTAATCTTGATCGCCTTTCATGAGTTTAGCTGGTGGCTTGACGGAAAGTCCAAAATATTCAACGGGTACATCCGGCTCGTCGTTTGGGTCAAAAGCTACAAGGTCCTTCTTTCTGGCCCACTCCCTTGGAATAATTGGAGGATTGTCTTTCCGTGTCTGTTTCAGCGCTACCCTCCCACTACAATGTATTGTCATGACATTAACTATCCAGTCTTGCAATAACTTCTCGTCATCCTCTCTTCTTGCCCTGGACATCATGTGGATGTACTTCATATCTTCTTCCTTGGCATGGCAGGAATGCCTATTGCTTCTTCTCAAAAACAGCAAACCACACTTCCTGCCCTGGTAATTGATATAGGAATGCTGTTTCTGTAGGTGTCTGTGTACTTACCATCTGTGCCAGAAATAGATATTTCAACACTACTTGCACAAAAATGGTAACCCTGCAAGTATATAAAGGAGGAATACTTTTTGAAATTTTGAACTTAACATCACAGGCTAGCCTAGCTACAAAACGGGACCTCTGCTTATCAGCAATCTTATAAACCTCCATACGTACAGCAATCTGCTCGGCTTCAGCCAAGGTCTTTGGGCCAAGCTCCCTCAGTCTAAAAGTATTCCTGGCATGAACAAAATTATCCAGGGATAGTGCTTCAATGGCATCTTGATTTATACCTGGGTATGCTGGTCTAATTAACTGCACTGAGGTTGCTAGCAGGAGAATAGTTTCAGTCTTAGTATTGACCCTCGTCTTAAGTTGAGACCTGTATATCTCGGATTTATTTTTAGAACCAAATCTTATACAGCTAAAACACGGTATTGGTGCTGATTTAGTTTTTTTCATGTTATTTCTATGCTACAGAAGAACTGATTCATAAAGATGCACTTTATAAGAATTATGCAGAAAGGCATTGTAAGATCTTGTTTGCAAGAAAACTTCAAGCTACTGACATTGCCCGTTTTGGAGATATGGTCTAAATGTGCTCCCAAAATGGCCATTTATAAGCGTTATGCTGTCTCATTTTGAAAATCAAATCAATTTAAGTCCAAATAATTCATGTTTCCTATTTAAATATTGATATAGAACTGTTTGCATCTTATAAAGACACTAATCTTCTATATTTTGCATTTTAATTAAAGAAATTGGTAAAAAATTGTAGATTTTCTCCTCGAATTCCTAAAGATGGTGTTTTTGATAAAAAAAAAACTGCAAGAACAACACTAATACACTGTACTATACCCATGATTATACAAGAGGTGTTAATTTGATTAAAATTCATTTCCATTGTATTTTTCTGTAATCATTCTGTACAATAAAATTACTGTTCAAATATTTTGTTATTTCTTTGGGATCCCCTTCACCAAATTGTAAGGGTACCACCAGGCCAGGTAAATGTGCAAATCCTGATTTTAATATTACGATCTGTGATTGTGGGTTCACCTGAGTCGATAGCAATGTTAGTGTACAGGGGCTTTAAATGAAAAGATTATGTTTCTCAATTTATTAAATCCTCAATTAAAAGCATTGATCAATATCTTAAGGCACTACCAAACGTGTTAAAATATGACATGAGAATGCACTGAGGAAAACCCTTAATAAAATAAAATAGGCAAATGCATGCAAGGGGGAAACCTTATACCAACAGAGATGTTAGTACAGGCCAGGGTAAAACCTTGTGCATCCAAGAGTGAAATTATGAAAGATGTATGTTCAGGCAGGGTGATATCTTATACAGGCAAGGATTAAAACTTATACAGACAAGGGATAAACCTTATAAAGCAAGGGATAATCCTTATACAAGCAAGGGACAAACCTTATACAGACAATTGATGAACCTTATACAGGCAAGGGATAAACCTTTTACAGACAAAGGATAAACCTTATACAGACAAGGGATAAACCTTATACAGGCAAGGGTGAAACATTATACATTTTTTCTACTTAATTTACCTATTAATAAAGTGGATTTACTGTTGCAATGAGTGAAAAATCTAAAAAGATAGTTATCTTTTTAGACAAAGTTCCCTTAAAAACCAAATCTATGTAGCTGTACAAAGCTGTACTCCGGTTTATTTGGATTAGTATTCCAACTGTCATACAAGAGGTACCCAGAATATAAAGATTACACCCAAATTAGAATGTGCACCCAAAACTCAATATACACCCAAATTTCAATATACATCCAAATCTATATGCACCTGAACTTAAATATATCACACAAACTTGAGTAAATGAAGGGCAGCATTTACAGTCAATGTTTCCACTAAACTGAAAGAGGGAGACAAGGGGAGCAGGTTATAGGTTTAATTAAAAGAAGACAGAGCTACTGACTTGGAGCTACAATCATGCAAACCAGCTGAGTCTCCCAAGGCAGAAAGAAATAGTATTGGGTTTCCATAGTGAAAAATCAAAGAATTAGTATACACATATAAATACATGTAACAAAGTTCGGAAGTAGGGCGAGCTTCACCAGGTTAATAAATTTCGTCCAGACAGTTGTATACATACAAACGACAAAGTTTTTTACATCAGATCAGGCGTCACCCAAAGTGGAATGAACTTTATTTCTCAAAATATCAAATATGAATTAATCACATCAACAGTACCAAGATTTCTCCAGGGTGACATCTGTTTTTTTCACAACGGTAGTATTTATTCACAGGTCTAAATCTGGAACTAGATTGTTTGCTCCAGTCTGTCAATAGATTCATTGACACGGTTGAGTTGTGCACTCGGCTTTTATAGTAAACTGCGCACGGAGCAGAGAGTAATGTGATCAATTTTTAAATGACGTCATTAATTGAACGTCCGAGGTATTGACATTTGGGTGCGATTCAAACCAATTCAGAAACATGGTAAAACTATACGGTTAAAACCAAAGTATTCCCCATGTTTGCAAAACTGAAAGAAGCTTTGGACGACGGATCACCCAAATAAACGGAAATACGGCTAGAAGTGCAGCTTTTAGGTTATAATTCATGTGGGAACTGATGTAATACAGGTATATATCTGCGACTGAGTCGCAAATATTAGTCGCAAATATTAGTCGCAAATAAGCGCTGACACCACGATGAATATCTCAAAAACCTGGTGAAACTGGGCCGAAATGTGTGTTTTCAAATAGGCATGGTTGCCGGTGAGGGAGCCCTGGAAAGCCAATTATAAAAGCCCAGCGCCGCCACAATCTGTGAAAACCAGCCTTAATGACGAAGTCGTCAAAATTTAGTTTATTACACACACTTAATCTACGAAGTTATAAGAATTTATCCTGCAAATTCTATGAAGTTAATTCAAATCCAGCTCATTATGTGACCTTTCAGCCAAAATACACAGATCTATATGAAAACAAACCAAATTTTATTAAATCTTTTGGCGTCAGAACTTTACCAGTCCTGGAAACTGCAAACATAAACTTTAAAAACATAGATAAAACTTTTACACCAAATGTTCCAGCATGGTGTATAAATAAACCAAAACTTCTCTTCGATTTACACTCTGGTAAGAAATCAGAAACAAGTCCAATTATCATGAAATCTAATTTCCAAGAGCTAAAATCACATTACATGGACTATAAGCACATTTATACAGATGGTTCAAAAGATGATATGAAAGTTGGATGTGCAGTAGTATCTGACGACTTCTTTGAAACTATGCGAATTCCAGATGGGTCCTCAATTTTTACAGCAGAAGCAAAAGCTATTGATTTAGCATTAGACTTTATTGCTGATTGTGAAACTTCAAATAAATTTGTTATATTTTCAGACTCCCTTTCAGTTTTAAAATCTTTAGATCATACATCTTCAAAAAATCCCCAAATTCAAAAACTACTTGAAAAAAATCATGATTTATCAGAATTTAATGAAATAGTTTACTGTTGGATCCCTAGCCACATTGGCATTGCTGGCAATGAAAGTGTGGATCAAAAAGCAAAAGATTCATTGAATCTACACCCAACAAACTTTTCAATACCTTATGCAAATTTTAAATCTTTTATCAATGGGTACAGTTTAAACATATGGCAAATTTTATGGAATAACAGTGTTGGTAATAAACTCTTTGAGATTAAACCTGTCATTGGACAATCTCAACCAGTGGTACGAAATGTCAGACAAGAAGAAGTCGTCCTTGCTCGTTTACGTATTGGTCATACAAGGATCACACACTCATATCTTTTAAAACGAGAGGAGCCACCGTATTGTTTTGGATGTGATACACTCTTTACAGTCCGCCATTTTCTACTTGAATGTGATGATTTTTCTCATATAAGAAACAAATATTTTCATGTTGATACAATCAAACAATTGTTTAATGATGTACCTATTGATAATGTATTTTTATTCTTAAAAGAGATTAATCTTTTTAACAAATTGTAGCTATTTTCCTTTGAACTGTTTGCTTTTTTAAACTTGCTTTCAGCATATCATTTCCTTTTTTGCAGGAGAAGATCATGTATAGTCATCTGATTAGCCTATGTTGTTGTCAGATATTGTACATTATCTTCGCTGTTAAATGATTACTATTTTATTGTCTTTGCTATACTCATATGTTTAATGTGTTAAATTGTTAATATTTTAGCTTATCTATTATAGTTTTAATGTTCAGTAATACTTCTCTTACCTAACCTTGATGACGCTAATGACCCAAAAGGGTTGATGCGTCGTTAAACTCCAACTCATCATCATCATCATCATCATCATCTATGAAGTTATCTCAATTATTCATGGAAATATGGTAATTTAAAACAATACACTGTCTTAAGTTGAACACGCAACGTCGAAACGACATGACGTTACTAATGACGTCAAGGCTAACTTTCTGATTTGCAGGTTTGTCAGGTGCATGAAAAACATGCAATTTCTTGCCAATATACTTTTTATTATGCCCCCGCCACGAGAATGGCCCGGGCATAAAGTGTTACCCCTGTACGCCGATCCGTACACACATAAGTACGTACGTCTGTCCAGCGAGGTCTGCTCTCTAAGTTGAATACTTTTGACATGAATTTATGAAACTTATTCAAGTTGTTTATTACCATGATGTCTTCTTCAAGGTCGATAATGGTTCATATCGCACCATGCTTTCAGTAGTTATGGCCCTTTGTTTATGAAAATTCACTATTTGAAACAATGTCTGCTGTCGAATAATTTTGATCAGAATTTTATGAAACTTGGTCACATTGTTTAATTCTATGATGTCTTCTTCAAGTGTGATAACGGTCTATATTGGACCGTGCTTTCAGTAGTTATGGCCATTTGTTTATGAAAATTCACCATTTGAAACGACGTCCGCTATCGAATACTTTTGATCAGAATTTTATTGAATATGGTCACATTGGGGCCTTTAATTTGCATTCAATTATAAATGACAGTCTGCTCAAAATGCTGATTGCTGATTTTTAGACTTAGTAAGACGAATAACATGTCTAGTCTCGGAGTAGTCATATAGGCCAATATGTACCATCCCCAAACAAAACATGTTAGCCCTGTTAACCCATCACCCTTATGAATGGTCATACAATCTCAAAGGTCTAAAATGAACCACTCGGGGTAACTTCATAACACCAGAATAGTATTTCCTTTGAGAAAATGGCAACTGATGGAAAATTCTGCTTGACAGAACCTAAATGTCACAACTGATTAGATCAGCCACAGCTAAAGTTAAAACTGATAAATGCCAAAAAATTTTAAAAACATTTAAATATTATATCACAATTAATCATTAAGTGTGAATTAAAATGCAGCATTCTTCTTTTCATATGCATGAAATTCAACTAATGAAATGACAATTATGAAAATGTAATGAGCCTATGAGGTGACTATAATAGTGTAGATGTAAGGCAAATATGGCCCTTGAATTTCATCAATAACAATAAGTTAAACAAAATGCAACACCACCAAGAGCATTTCTCTGTGTAAATTCTAAATACTGGTACTGCATTAATCAACTACAGGCACTGTGGACAACTAATTAACTCTCCTAAATATTAAAATCCACAATGCCCTAAATGACTGAATTGAGATGTTTAAGAAAATCACATTAGGTGTTAATCTTAAACATATTTTGTAGTATATTGTTCACATACAAATACCACCCATTACAGCACTCTGTCTGATTTCAAAATACATCACATGGACACATTGAATAGGCATTCAATGATTGACTTTTGTATCAGTAATACTTTTTAATTTCTCAGGACTTCATGTAGGGGCAGATTCAGACACTACCGTTGTTGCATTCCACCCAAAATGAAAATATACCTAGGTACATGGACTTTATTTATTTCTTTTTTTTAAATAGAAAATGACAAAGGTTCCGATTAGACTGCCAAAATGTGCAGGCTGATCTATGCCCCCCTGTTGTTTGCAATCAACAAAGTGCTTAAGATGAATAATGAACAGGATATTTATCTGAGACTTCTACAGACCACACCAGATGTCAGTGCAAAATAGTGAAAATACATCTACACTTAATATCGTGACAATTTTTAGGACTACAAAAATAGTCAAATATTGTAAATATGCTGACCTTTAGAGGACGCCACATAAAAATAACTTGATAGGTGATAAAAGACAGAAATACTCAAAACCTCTCAACAGTCAAAATTTCTCTTCTTTACTGGTTTAATAAGTCAACAGTCGTCATGTGGGAATAGTGAAAGATAAGATGAAGGGAGGGAAGTAAGGAAGAAAGATAGAGAAAAAGAATCAGACTGGAGATAATATATGGACCTCAGAATAGATGCAAAGAATATCTCTAGTAAAAGGACAGCAAGAGATGGAGACAGAAACAGTCTATAGCGGATTAAGTGTAAGTATTTGTCTATAACAGGCAATCAAATTGGTCTGCAAACCCCACAATCAGTAAACTCAGGAATCGAAACAACCATGCACCACACAAGACTCAGGACATCACATCAAATGAAAGCATTTTTCCAACAAATTTCAGTGCACACCAAAATCTGTTCTAAAAATACAGTTCAAAATATATCACAAGTAATGTATTTGAGCTGAATTAAAATATTAAGACTGATTTCTATGATTATCAAATTTTAACTGATTTATGGGGTTAACAAGACCGTATGCAAAAACAGGTTTAATTTAAACAAAAAATATTGTGAATATGTAAGAATGGAACCCTTTGAGACTTCAGTGTTTTATGAAAAGTAATGTAATGTGATCTTAACGCCAGACCTGGCGACAGCATGCAGGTTTCAAAGAGCTATCATGAACCACATCTAAAAGAATGTCAAGAAAAGAATAGTAAAAGAATTATGTGAGAATGATGATTAATGAAATGATATCCCTAATACCAGGCCTGGCGACAGCATGCAAGTTTCAAAGAGCTATCATAAACCATCGTCAGTACAGATGTAAAAAAATATGAACAAGTAAATGTTAAGTATTCCCACATCCGGGGCAGTCCTCAGTTCACCTCTGTGGTCTGTCCGTCTGGCTGGATTGGTCCTTGAACTTCTTTGATGTGGGTGTAAATGTCGTGGTCAGCTCATAATGGAAGTCATTGTCGTGCACTATCTCTCTTTTAGTCAAAGTATGTCGTCAATGCAGTACGATATGTCTTCCTGCTTCACCCCTATCTAAAGGGCTCTCTTCTGCAGGCGTGAAGCATAATGTGCGTCGTAGGATTTTTAAAAATGAGGATGGGGCTCCGGCAAAAACTGTCCGTGGGTCATTGGCGAGACATGCATATCGGTCTTTGCCAGGGTTTGTCAGTATGTTTACAGGCCTTGGTGGAAAAGTCGCTCCGTCTAGTGATTTAAATATCTTTATAGGTCTGTATGTACATGTATGTTCTGGTGAGAGAGCAGGCATTGTCGTTGAGTATAGAGGTTCAGACAGTCTTGTAGAGGTCAAAAGAGGGTCATACTCCAGTCTTTTGTTTTTCGCTGAAGGTGGTGTAGTCTCTTCGTCCATAGGTATTCTTCCTTGTGATGCTTGTCGGTCAGGGTCAGGGTCAGTGCTTGTGGAACAGACGCTACAACTGGAACATGTGTAAGAGGATATATAGTCAGTGTCAAAATCTCCTTGGTCTAAACCGTCCGGAATTTGTCTAAAAGCTGATTTGATATGGTCCATAGTAAAATTTTGGTATCTGTCCTGTAGTGTCTCACTAGTCATCTGTCTGTCTGCTGTTTGCCGTAGGGTCATCTCCTGTCTGTCTGCTGTTTGCCGTAGGGCTCTCATCGGTTGCCGGTGTCAAGTTGTCAGTCACTCTTGTGGTAGTTGATGTGGCCGGGCTTTTTTGTAGTTCTTGTCCTTGTAGTTGTCTCTACTGCTCGTTGTCTGTATGTCTGTATAGATATATTCGTCCGCGAGGCGTATGTTAAAATTATGTACAAGTAAATGTGAAAGTATTCCCACATCCGGGGCAGTCCTCAGTACACCTTCTCTGTGGTATGTACGTCTGGCTGGATCGGTCCTTGAACTTCCTTGATGTGGGTGTAAATGTCGTCGTCAGCTCATAATGAAAGTCGTGGTCGTGCATGGTTGTTTCGATTACTGATTGTGGGGTTTGCAGACCAATTTTATTGCCTGAAAAAATAATCATGTAAATATATTTTGCTGATGTACTACCAATGGCAAATACACTGAAGCTTTGGTACCTGACATTTGTCTTTTTCTTTGTTTCACCATAGTGTGTTAATCTGATTAGATTGGTTATCTGATGATACATTGCTATAGTTAGGAAACCTTTTATCTTTTCCTATGGCTGGTACGGGTATGTGAGATAGAAATATCTCACATGGGTAAAACAACGGAAATCCCAATCTGGGGTGCGAGAGATAAAGTAATTGAGCCAAGATCTGACAAAAGGTACTTTCTGGCAATAAAAATCGAAAGTGAGATATTTACAGAGAAAGAGAAACCCAGCTGTTGTGAACAATTACAGAAAATTTGAAGAGATTATCTTTACAAATAACAAAGATATGAGCGTTTCAACTCATATATATGATGCGTTTTAAACATGACGTCACTTAACTATGTAAATGACATTCTGACGTCAACGCCATTGTGTTAACATATGACGCTAGTACAAAGACGCTAGGAGCAATATTTCAAGTATGCTTCATGTTTCTGTAAATTTGATGCATATTCAATTGCATAGACTGCACAAATAGCCAACATACGCACATCCCGTGTTTACAAAAGCATTTGAAATGCGGTATCCTGTTTTCAAGGAAGTGTGTAGTCCATATACACAGCTGTTGCCATGGCAACATACATTATACTTATTACTTAGTTTTATCAGAACTGTTTGCGCCTTTGATTGAATTACATGTTAGAAGCATTATGAGTCTATTTTAAGAACATGCAAAATTTTGAAAATTTAGACTCTTTTGAAATTTTGATTACACAAAAACTGCTTAAATGCCCAAAGGACCCTTTTGTCAGATCCGCGCTCAATTGTATATATGATCCCTGCATCAAACTATGCCTTTTTGGTCATATGTTTGTCTCGTGACAATTTCTGGAAGACCAAGACAAGCCATTCACCATTTTAGCAGTTATCTTTGGTGGGTCTTAAATAGACTGAAGATGCAGAGATTGTTGTCTTAACGGCAGGTCGTTTTCATCTATCGCTCCTTCAATGAAGGGTCCCGAACCTGCAAGATAAAACAATATTATATTGTTGTTGAACATAAACATATCAAAGCCAAACAGTAGACTGTGGTCCATGAGCGTTGCGTTCACCCGTCGCACAATCGTGATGGATCGACAGCTTGGACAAGTGGAAATATTTAAAGATCTGCTATCGTAAAAAATCATGTTAATCAACTGAATAGTTTTGATTTTTCGACCAACACCCCTGAAAATGAGTGCGACACTCCAACGTATAAAAGTTTGTTTATACAATTGTTTAGCTCCGTATGAATCGGTTAATTCTGCAAGATCCATTTGTCTTACAGGTTAATCATCATATGGATGGTATTCTCTACATGTACGTTATGTACACAATTAATTTGCCAATTAGGCCAAATAAAAAATAAGTTTTTCGGGTAACCGGTCTAAAAATTTAAGATAGGGTAGGCAAACAATTTTTTTTTTTCAATTATTTTTTATTCAGGAAAAAATATAATTTTATGCATTTTGAAAGGCGAATTCGCCTTTCAAAATGCATCAAAATTATATGTTTTCCTGAAAACCTGTAAAAAAAAGATTCTAGGTTTCACCAGTAAATTTAGGAAAGGGTCGGGTTACCCTAAACACATGCAATTTTTTGGCCTTATTGCAGCCCACCATGTGGTCCCTCACACAACAACTACAAAACTGACTGGGACGTGTCAAGCTTTAACAATTCATAACCTTATTTATAAGTTCTTTATTACACTTGGAAATCTAAATTGGACAATTTTCTATTTGAATAGAGAAAAATAGATATGTTCCTAAACGTATTGAAAGGGTAAATGAGCCGTGACATGTGATTTCCAACAATGTGGCATTTTGACAAGTGTAGACTCAGACGAGCCTGTGCAGCCTCCTTTTACGCTTAGAAACCTCAAGTAGCTTAACAGTTATAGATTCGAGACCGAAGGGCTGCGGGGTTGAGCCTCACCAGCGTCACTGCGGTGTGGTCCTTGAGCAAGACACATTTATCCTAGCTTAGTACTGATTCAACACAGGAAGACCCGTCCCTATATAACTGAAAGATTGTTGATGGGACGTAAAGAATCAAATCAAACAAACAAACAGTCATAGAATATCCAAGCGACCAGCAAAGGCTCTGATCAGTCTGCGCCTATGCGCAGGCTGGTCTGAGCCTCTGTTGGTCGAACATACTATATTGTTGGAAATCACGTGTCATGGCTAAAATGTCAAATGGGCCACGACGCGAGAAGACCTGACTGCTGCATGCGAACACCAAAGACACAGACCAGCCAGTGCATCCGCGCAGTGTGATAAAAGTCTTAGTTAATCGCTCTCTAGAAAGTACAATAGCGTAGCTTGTTCCTTGAAAAGTTTAAATCTTCTAGCTAGTCCCTGTAGCAGTTTTCTTTAAGTCTCCCTTGGTTGGAAACCCCGTAGACAGGTTTTCTTACGACGACCCCAAATAATTTACGCTTTTCCTGCTTAATCAGGAAAACATCATATATCTATCTAGATCAACTGCCTTCTGAAAAGGACAACTGTCCAGTAACCTTACTCTTTTTAAAATGGTATGCGAATGTGTGCTAAAACAGATTAGAATCATGCAAACCAAACACTTGTAGGAAATTAGAATGCATATATCACCTAAAACAGTCACCAAAAAATGGGGTTAAAGAACCAAACTCGTATTTAAATAACTCTTAAAAAAACTTCCAGTGCACTATACATCGGTAAAGCGTCGAATTTGTAGTTTGTGACATCGTCTATTCCCATACGCTACGCGAACATGTGTGGCTCTGTCGAACATCGGAGGGTGCACACACTCGTCCTTGTTCACTTAGGTCACTCATACGATAAGTGATAGTACCACATGAGATTTCCAACGATGTTGTATGTGCGACCAGCAAAGCCTCAGATCAGTTTGCGCATACGCGCAGTCTGATCAGAGCCTTTTCTTGTCACTTGAATATTTTATGAGTGTTCAGCAACTGACTGAACACCATTTGGAGTTTCTAAGATACAAGGGAGGCTGCACAGGCTGATCTGATTCTACAGTTGTCGAAACGCCACATTGTTGGAATCACATGTCACACTGCTCAATTATTATGATGTGGTGGCATAAACAGTTTGTTGTAACCTTTATGTACGCACTTTGGTATGGTAAATTTCGATGACAATATTAGGACTACTCTGACATGTGTCGATAAAAAAATAATAATTATTTGTAATTACGTCTATAATGACTTAATCGTCAGCATTTAAATAAATTTACATTAATTCTGTTGCTTTGTTACACTCAAATGTTTGCGCCAGTGCCTGAAATTTTGTAGACTGGCCCCCGTCTAACTGATAATTTAATCATGTTACAAAAAACCTGCAACTTATTTCATGTTTTATTCTAATAGTGTCTACCTCTCTGATAGGTAGATTATATCAAAGAAAAGTTTGGTTGAGTAGGAGTAATTTGCCTTTAACTCAGGGTCTGAAAGCCAGGCTATAAATTTTGGTACAAGACTGCAAAAGAAGAGCCTGTGCGAGCGCAATGGCTCAGTAGTTTGAGCGTTAGACTGAAGATAAACGAGTTGTTATTCGAGCCTCACTGTGTTGTGTTCTTGAGCAAGACACTTGATCCGATTCTAAGTACATAGAGAAGCCTACTCGCCAGAACCATCCCTACTCGAAATCACACAGTACGCCCTCCTTTGTACATACACAACATTCTCTAATAAACTTAAGATTAAAATTTAATCCTATCTCCATTGTTTCATATACTATGTAGGCCTAATTAAATGGAGATTTATATAAATAAAAGCACCGCAAGCACTGCATAATACCCCGCCACTGCTGGGGGCACCAAAAGTTATTTTGTGAGATATATAATGCCTAAATAGCAACAGAACTGAGATAGACAGTGATATGACGTCCTTAGTCACAATATGTAACCTTTGATGGTCAACATATCTGTGAAGTTTCATTCAGATATTTCATATAGTAAAGGAACTACAGGTCAAAAACATTTTCCAGATTAATCAAGGGTGGATAACTCATGAACTGGAAAGGTAAGAATTACGGTCCTTCATTGTAATATGTAACCTTTGCTGTTCAACATATCTGTGAAGTTTCATCCAGATATCATAAACAGTAAAAGAATAACAGGCCAGAAACCATTTTCTAAAGGGAGAAAGGGCAGTAACTCCATCGAAAAGCATCAGATTTTGCCCATTAACAATCCCATACCACTCATCCCCAATAACAATATGTATGCAAAATTTGAAAAAATTCTGTGCATAAATACTCAAGTTATCGATTGGAAACAGTTAGCACGGACGGATGAAATGAACTACAGGTCAAAAACCAATTCTCAGATCAATCAAGGGTGGATAACTCACAATCTGGAAAGGTAAGAGTGACGATCCTTACCCACAATATGTAACCTTTGATGGTCAACATATCTGTGAAGTTTCATTCAGATACTCCATATAGTAAATGAACTACAGGTCAAAAACCATTTTTCAGATCAATCAAGGGCAGATAACTCATGAACTGGAAAGGTAAGGGTGACGGTCCTTACTAAAAATATGTAACCTTTGATGTTCAACATATCTGTGAAGTTTCATACAGATATTCCATATAGTAAAAGAAACTACAGGCCAAAAACCAATTTTCAGATCAATCAAGGGTGGCTAACTCACAATCTGGAAAGGTAAGAGTGACGATCCTTAGTCACAATATGTAGCCTTTGGTGATCAACATATCTGTGAAGTTTCATTCAGATATTCCATATAGTAAATGAACTACAGGTCAAAAACCATTTTTCAGATCAATCAAGGGCAGATAACTCATGAACTGGAAAGGTAAGAGTGATGGTTCTTTGACACAGTATGTAACCTTTGATGTGAAACATATCTGTAAAGTTTCATTTAAATATTCCACAGTGTAAAGGAACTACGGGTAAAAAAACATTTTTAATTCAATCAAGGGTGGATAACTCACAAACGGGAAAGGTTAGAGTGATGGTTCTTAGTCACAATATGTTACCTTTGATGTGAAACATATCTGTGAAGTTATATTCAGATATTCCATATAGTAAAGGAACAATAGGTCAAAAACATTTTTTCAGACCTATCAAGGGCGGATAACTCACAAACTGGGAAGGTCAGAGTGACTGTCCTTAGTCACAATATGTAACCTTTGATGTGCAACATATCTGTGAAGTTTCATTCGGATATCATGAACAGTAAAGGAATAACAGGCCAGAAACCATTTTTCCAATACGAAAAAGGGCAGTAACTCCGTTAAAAATGGACGTCTTTTGCCCATTAACAATCCCATACCACTCATCGCCGATAACAATATGTATGCAAAATTTGAAAAATTTCCGTGAATAAATACTCAAGTTATCGATCGGAAATGGTGAGCACGGACGGACGGACAGACGGACAGACATCGAAAAGTATAACATAATACCCCAACACTAAAGTGTGGCGGGGTATAAAAAGGAAAATTTATAAATGTGCGGGGAGGTGACAAAAGGGACATTAAGTCATCTCGACAATATTACGTAAGAGACATTTGAAAAAATAGGGGGCTCAGTGGTAGAGTGCTTGACTCAAGACCGAAGGGCCGCCGGTTCGAGCCTTACCGGCGTCACTGTGTTGTTGTCCTTGAGCAAGACACATTTATCCTAGCTTAGTACTGGTTCAACCCAGGAAGAACCGTCCCTATATAACTGAAAGATTGTTGATGGGACGTAAAGAACCAAATCAAACAAACAAACTTTTGAAAAATACCTAAACTTACAAAAATGTGTCTTTTAACTTAGTGTAAATTCTCCTAATCCTTGATACCATCAAATCACCAATGTATTTGATTGTATTTAAGCTTTGTAAGCTTAGATCATAATACAAGGCTGCGGAAAAAGAGTGGGTCCCTTTGAAGGGCTATAATAAGCCAAATTAGGCCCATGCGTACTTGATAACTTAGCATACAATCTAAATACAATAAACCCACATGAACCAAATGTATGTGGTATTTCGTGCATACACAAATGAATTATACTGATATGTAAATCTCTACCATGCGCTCAATAAGCGGATGCATCGATACTGCCTATCAATAGTACTACAGAGTATCATTGTGTTTATCATTACCTTCATTTATGAGAAAGATTATAAAATATTGAGAAATATGCTACATACATACACACGTGTATACATACACATCCATGGCTGTATACATGTATGCATGCAGTCTGCAGGTATCTTATCCCTGTTGGCTGCATGCATGCGCATCCTGTCAAGGCCCCGTATGTGTCCACATTTGTGTATCTTGTTAAGCTTCTGGTAAATAACCAAACCTGAATTTTACTTGTAACCAGGTACCTACGTTTTGCAAAATATCTTGGCAGATGCAGTTGCAGTAAAATCAGTGGATATTCTCGCCATTTCACAGGAAGAGACAAGTGCCAGAATTATGCTCCATTGTATGCATATGTGAAACAGCACCAAGCACTACCTATGATTAGTTTAGTGTTTGATCTGTTGACACTGACATGCTAGTTCTGCTTTTAAAGTAGGCTAAAGACATGAATTATGATACTGGCACAGGCCACACATACAAAGTAAACGCAATTAAGTCATTTAAGGGCAAATTATGAGGAACACTGGAAATAACTTGTAAACGATGGATGTCACAATTACCACTTTCAAAGAACACTTCAATTAATGTAACTAACGCACATGCCACCATAATAAACTGTATTATTGTTCACAAAGCTTTCATATGTAGTAAAGGCATCCATTCAAACTGCATAAATAATTTAAATAAATAAAAGTTTAATGTCTTCTTTTAGTAGCTCAAACTTTCAATTTACTTATCATTAATTTGGTAGAGTAACGTATGTAACGGCTGTTACATGCTAACCACCTGGCTTACAGAGTGCATGTATCTCTTTTTAGACACAACTTGGATTGTTCTTTAAGATAGGGTATGTCTGCCTAATTCCCAGGAGAGGGATGCGTGGGTGGAACAGGACCTTACTCAAATTAAATTCATAATACTGTGCTCTGGTTCTACTGGTTGTGATTAGGTGACGATTATTTTGCCACAGAAGCAGGTACATTTTATATGAAGATGTTTTGATTTAGGATTAGCGTCGAATATTTATATTTAACAGGAACATTTATTAAAATGTGTCTTGTTTAAACGTGACACTATTATTTTCTATTTGTATCTCTTTATATGTTAGTATTATAGGTATTAGGAAATATGTGAAAACAGTTTATTAGTAACATCTGTGACAAAGGTCCATGGGCTTGATAATCAGCAATGCATATAATTCCTAATATTAAGGCACCATATACTAGAGATTTATAGGGAAAAAATGAAAAAAATATTCATTTTTTTCTGAAATATCATCTTTAACATCAACCTTTTATAAGTGTTCTGATCTTGGTCCCAA
Source organism: Loripinus fragilis (assembly GCA_964019695.1). Classification (NCBI taxonomy): domain Eukaryota; kingdom Metazoa; phylum Mollusca; class Bivalvia; order Lucinida; family Lucinidae; genus Loripinus; species Loripinus fragilis. The sequence goes on from OZ026515.1 coordinate 86,768,867, forward strand.
ACTTGCAAATCTGTGATTCTTTATTATTTTCCAAATATGTAAGATATCCAACATCCACAAATATTTATACATATTTTGACTTTAAAAATAGGGGGTGGGGTTTTCAATCCCATGATATATAAACTACATTTACTTCTGATCGCCCCCCTCGTTTGGGCGCACGATATAGATATACTTCATTATGTCTCTGTAATAGCTTGTTTCTGATCCAGAGACTTGCAGGTTCTTTATCTCAAGTCTCGGGGAAATGTCTCAAGAGCTACTCTTACAATCAAACGTAATTTGATTCTATTCGATCCCATAGTACCGATACATTGTAGTCGAGAAATGTAGTATAGATATCGAGGCTGCTAAGACTAAAATAATGACACTATCAATGTGGGATAATCAGGCCTACATTACATACATGTACGGGTCAGTAGTGAGACAAATATATAGTATTTCTATACTTGCATATACATATGTCTACATTTTGGTTTGAGCCTTCGTGTCTGAGCCATCGCGATGGCTTATCGCATATGCGAATTGTACATTTACGACAATTTCATTGTATGAACAAAAATATGTGCTTTCAAACACAATCTTTGAGCCATTTTCTTATTGACCGTAATGTTTGTTTTCTATAATTAAATCTATTTTTGTAAATTCCCATTTACATTTAATTGTACAATCTTGACTTAGATCTAATTACGTACTTCGGACGCCGGAATTGCACTCTTTATATTTTCCAATTATGTAATAAAAACTCGATTAATGCATATAATCGGTGCGAAGACACGGCCTAACGAAATTGGATTTGGACTGTTGGTGAAAATGGGACGTCTATATCACTTTTATGCTTAGGTACCGAAATTGGACCAGTGGTATACAGTCCTATTTTAGAAGATATTTTGTGAACTATATTTAATTGAGAGACTAACTATTAACTAATAGTCACAAGACATCAGGAAAACAACCAAAGTATAGCTACCAGCTCTCTTTTCCTCGGCAAGATTATTGTTAAACTATAAATTTCACTAAGTACGGAATAACAAAACAAGGACCAAACACAACACCGTCCCCCATTAACAATGGGAGCAACAGTACTATCTGGGTTATGTGTATGTGTAAACGTCCCTGCAACAGCTAAGGTCATATGTTGATGGGTCATGACTTAACGTCTCCTCTGATAGAACAGAGAGGCTGGGGATCAAACCATGAACCCCTTGGTACAAGGCAGCTTCGGCTTTACAAACAACAATGAACTAACTTTTATTTGCGCTCTGATAACAATATGTTACATATGAGCAGATATAACGTGTATAATAATATTTCATATCATGGTGGTTGTGCCAAAAAATAAAATTTCAGAGAAGACTCAGCAGACACGCAGGGGGCGAAGAGCCGTCAGCTCAACGTTGTCTAATCGACGCCTCTTCAACGCTGCGTGCCGACCGGGTTATGATTGAAACTAGTTGACAGAGAGAATGGTTAACTCGTGTATAAAGAGTTTAGGGGAAAACTTGTTTGTATAATAATTTCTTAATTTGCAATTTTATATTCATGATTTGTTCAAGATCACTTATAATCTAGTTACATGTAGGTACATCTTTGAGGAGCGCAACGTGACCTATCAAAAAAATCGAAGCCTGTTTCTCTAACATATCTTATCAATAAAACTCAATGTCCAGCTTATATGGGTGGTCCTACTGAAGTTTATAACTATAGCGCAAATTGTCAATCAACAGTGACAATTTGTATCAATCATGAGTTACCGAAAAGGAATTTCATGAAATTTAATTTGGTGATATAGCTGTATATATAAACAATTCACCCTTTCGTGGTTTCAATATTGTTTTAAAGAGGCAAAGGCAATATAAATGATACTTGATGCGTAAATTTCAAAAAAGTTTTCCTTATTTTTCAGTACAATATGTAGATAATACACATAAAAGACAATACCAATCTGTCCCTACATGTAAAACATATGTTTTTTTCATTGAATGAGTGTTTTTCACCATAAACATTTTTTTAAACAAATTTTGCAACTACTTTTATTTATTTGGTGAAATTATCACGCAGAAATAAACAAGTTTGAATGTAGTTTGGCACACCTGGTTGCCTATTTTGTTATTGAGCATCTTGAGTAATTTTATCGGAATGAATGCTAAACTGTGTAATTTTAGCCCATGACCTTTACTGGCATTTGATTGGCTGGAATCAAAACGAATGGGTCATTTGTTTCGTTTCCAGCTTATCAGATGCCAGAAAAGGAGCATATTCAGTGTGGTATATTTTCCATAGCTTACTCTTATTTGGGTTACATCCCATAACTTGGTGAGAGGAAATTCCTGAAAATGTCAACTACGTTTGGTAAGAATATCGACACATAATGGTGTAATTTTCAAACAGAAAAAGGGACAAATGAAGCTCAAATCTGACCAGTATCCAGCCTGGTAAGATCTTTCACTGCTTGCCCCAACAGACTATCTAATAAAAACATCACGTGCATATATACGACGATCTGAGTGAATCTTTACTGTTTGCGCATCAGGAAAGAATGCCCAAACAGTCTATACATCAGTAACATGTAATCTGTGAATTGTTTCTATACTGAGGGACTTTAAAAACGCACCATTTTACATTCTCTGTCTGTTCCACATGATTAGTTTGAGGAAGTTTTCTTCATCATTTTTATCTTCTTGAAAAATTGAACATAATTTGCCATTATTTCGATTTGCTCATGCGCTTTATTCTGACGTAATATCGACGTACGTGTTTTTCAACAATTGTCGTCTGACAAAAGTGAATTTGTTTCAATTTGAACAAAACACTTTTAGATGGTAGGCAGATGTCTTAACAAATGGAAAAAAACCGATACTTTTGTCTTTTATGCAACTGATTGAGGAGTATCTATTGGCAACAAAAATATTTTGATTATTTCTGATCCTTAGGATATAAACGGCCAATTACGTCAACGATCAATGACGTCATGTAGACTTTATGAACGTTGCCAGAGGCCTAAAACTTCATGATTAGATTTTGTCTTTCCATTTGCTTTCAAGAACAAACATCGGTTCGAAAACTTTTTTTCGTTCATAATGGAAGGTATGGGTACTCTGTAACTTTTTGATTTTGAGTTTTCTCAGAATTATCGCGACGTCACGGCAATCATAAGCCTTAGCATTTCAATTTTTTTATTGAATGCAAGCTAAATGACTGAACTTGTCAATTTTATTTTACACATTAGATGCAATTTTCGACATAAATTAGCATATAAGCAGGTGGTACTTTTTAAAAGTCCTTCAGTATATATTAACGTTAATTTGCAATATATCTAACGAAATTGCTGCTACCAAAACCTCTTTGTCCCATCTGAACGTATCCATGGCTGATAGAGAAATGATGCTTTTCAATGAAATGCAATGAAACACGACACTATATGTATATTTCAAGACATGAAACCAGGGTCACAGCTACAGGTAAGTAGGTTATCCTATGTTTTGTGTTGGTTATGAAATATACACTCAGGAGCTCTGCTCCATCGTATATATTCCATAACTAATACAAAACGTAGTATAAATCTATAGTCTAGTCAATTATTTCTGGGATATAGATCTAAATGCAACTACCAGGTTACCAATAGGATAGTTCATGAAATCATATTTGGTGATATAGCTGTCATGTCAATATAAACAATTACCGTATAAAGAGAGATATTTTATACTGATTGGCAGCTTGAATATTTTTAAAGAGGCAAAGACAATGGAAATGATACCTGATATGTGTCAATTTCAAAATACATTTATTCAAATGTTTGCTTACAGCATAATTCTTTTAAATGATTAAGATTTTTTCACAGTTACATTTTCCCACAAATTTCTGAACAACAATGTACTTTTATTGTTTCAGTGAAATTAGCAAGTAAAAATGAACATGTTTTCATGTAGCTGGCAAACACCTGCCTGCCAACTTTGTAATTGACAGTTTATCTTGAGTCATTACATTGAAAGGTGTGCTAAATTAGTACTTGCGTAGTTTTAGCCCATGACCCGCCCATTCGTTTTGTTTCCAGCCAATCATATGCAAGAAAATGAGCATACTCAGTGTGGTATTTTCCATATCTCACACTTATTTGGGTCATCTCTAATAAATTGGTGAATTTGCAAACCTAATATCTATGTGTCTTGATCCACATCTGAATTAAGGGTGAGGTTGGCGCCGTTAATCAGGTTTAAGCCCTCCTGTAAAATATTTTACTGACCGTTCCAAGGCGGTACTTCTTTTGTGGATCTTTTATGTTTTTGTTCTGTCTTGTGTTTGCTATGTCTTTGTGCGCGTCTGTTTATATGTGCTTTGTGGTCACCTGCTGGGAAAGGGCTGACCTCTTGGCTCTCGTTTGTGGTGTCTAACTGTGAGTTTTTCACTTTCCCATTGGTATCCTGGGTCAGGTGTGGTAATTGATTGTATCGATTCCTGATCTTTGCACCCTTTCTTACTTTGTATCCTTTTATCCACTTTATTTATATTTTTGCCCCCAAAAATAATAATAAGTGTGATAAAATGATGTAATTTACAAATGTATGCTGATCCACAGAAAAAGTGACAAATGCATAAAACATCTGACCGGGTCATACATTTAAGCTTGGTTAGAAATAACAATGCTTGCCCCAACATGTTATTTATTAAAGACAGGTCAAACGGCACATGGATATAAACGCTGATTTGAGCGAGTCTTTACCGTTTGCACATCTGGATAGAATACACATAAAGTTGGACTGATTAGCCTAATAATTACATATATAACATGTATCAGTGAAATTTTTCCTGGAATAATGTTATATTGCAAAGATTCTAACGAACATGCAGCTACCAAAATTCCTTTACCCCATTTGAACGCATCCGTGTGAGGCTCTGAGTGAATGAAATAAGCAAAGTGCTACATGATATTATATTTCAAGATCTGAAACCTGTATGTCAGCTATACTGTGTGTCAGCAAAACAGAAAACAGATGGGCCAGGGTTAAACAGGTTTTACCATGATTTGCGTTGGTTATGAAATATACACTCGGGAGCTCTGTTTCATCATATAAATTCTTTAGCCCATGACCCGCTCATTTCCTAGTTTTTTACATCCAATCAAATGTAAGGAAAGGACCATATACCTTGTGGTATATTCTCCATAACCCAAACTTTTATTTGAGGTCAAATAACTTGAATGACAAGCTGAATCTGTCAACAAAGGCAGAACAAGACTGACAAGTCACTTTTGTTTCAGAACTGAGAAAGAAAGTAACAAGACTTGATACATTTTCAAGATATCAAACCACACAAAGGAATATACATTTCAAACATTAGCCAAGTCACAGAAAACTATTTTCAAGAGAGAACAGTGAAAATTCTGATCAGGTATGCACAGCCTGGTCAGACTTGTCATACAATATTTGACCTAATAACCACACATGCTCCAATCAGCGCACACCAGATACTATTTGTTTTGTTTCTTCTAGTTTTCAGCCAATCTTATGGTGCTATTTCATAATCAGTATGAATGCATATCGATTATGAATTTTCATTTTAAAAAACGTATGCGCATAGTGTTTATTTGGTCAAATACAGTACTTCCCTTAATATAAGGAAATCAAACTCAGAAGAGAACATCAATCATTGATGTTTTCACATCATCAGTTTGGAATGTGCAAACAGTATCGACATTAAACAGCATATATATATATTCCTTTATCCCATAAGTGGCTAAAGAAGAAATGAGGCTTTTCAATGAAATAAAGCGAAGTGCTACATAATATGTATATTTCAAGATCTGAAACCTATGTTAGCTACACTGTGTGTCAGCAACACAGGAAACAGATGGGTAAGGGATAAACAGGTTTACCAGATATATATATATATATATATATATATATATATATATATATATATATATATATATATATATATATATATATATATATATATATATATATATATATATATATATATATATATATATATATATATATATGCCGTGCGACAAGCAGATGTTGACTAGCGGATGTTAAGTTGATAAAAAATTAATCAACTGCTCCATTTGAATTAATCTCATATTAAGAGTTCCAGTTTTATTATTGCCTAATATTTTCTGGTACAGAAAGCAGGGTGAGTAGTCACCTGTTTTTGATACACTGCACGGAAAATGTCTGGTTTCTTTTCCATTATGATGTTTTAAGTGAAAGTAAGAAAAGATATTTCCATGTTTTTTTATCGTTACTCATAAAGCTATACACCATTTTCCAGCCCTCATTTTCCCTGATCTAACGATGCCAGGATATCCTTCATAGAGCTTTTTTACTTCCAGTACAGACTCTGTCACAAAATTTGTTGTGGCAAAGATCAAAGTAATAAGGTTGCAAAGATCAGGAATCGATACAATCAAGTACCACACCTGACCCAGGATACCAATGGGAAAGTGACAAACTCACAGAAGACACCACAAACGAGAGCCAAGAGGTCAGCCCTTTCCCAGCAGGTGACCACAAAGCACATATAAACAGACGCGCACAAAACATAGCAAACACAAGACAGAACAAAAACATAAAAGATCCACAAAAGAAGTACCGCCTTGGAACGGTCAGTAAAATATTTTACTGGAGGGCTTAAACCGGTTTAACGGCGCCAACCTCACCCTTAATTCAGATGTGGATGAATTATAAAAATAAACTGCATGGACGACAGTTATTCTCTTTGTGACAGAGTCTGTACTCAAAGTTAAAAGCTTAAAGAGGATATCCTGGCAGCGTTTGGTTGAAAAAATGTGGGCTGGAAAATGGTGTATAACTTTCTGGGTACAGATGAGAAAAGATAGATAAATCTACTTACATTTGATCAAAACATCCGTGCAGTGTATTCAAACATCCGTGAGGTGTATTCAAACAAAAACCACATGACTATCCACCCTGGATATTGTAAAAATGTTTTTTTTTATCCACTGATTTTTCTGGAATAACGTTTTCTTTGTTTTTGCAATTCACACGTTCCGATTTAGTTTTCACTTATATCCAGCAGCCTTTGGCTTTGGGGCTGCAATCTGTTACTTATGTTCTTCAGCATATCGGCAGACTCTCGCTTGTAAAGCTGAACAACATTGCTTCGGTGGCATTACCGCCTTATTGTTGTATAACGCTGTACAGCATGTCACTTTTCCAGAATGGTTTGTTATGTTTCGTCCGTTTGTATTAATATAAGAATCTGCAAACATTATTTTCATGTATGTCCCTAGAGTGTTTATTCCCACTGCCTGAGAACTGTATTTAAGTCCTGATGTTGGTTGAGTTGGGCGTCTATAGAATGGTCCGATGCGTGATATAAGCGCCAAATATTTTTCATATTATACGTTACTTGTCTACACAGAGAGGATAAGAAGCGTACGCATACTGTTTAATGAATTTGGGTTCCACACGACGATGATCCAAGTTCACCTTGTACATTTTTACAAAGTCTACTGGCGAGCAAGACATACATGTATTTGCCTATCTCGTCATTTGAAACATTATATTGTTCAGAAGCCAAATCTCTGTGCTCATCCATGCCCCTTAAACCAAACAATTTACAATTATAGAAGAGAACAGCAAAGTTTAGGCTTAACAAATTGTCTTTGCTGATCACCGTCTGAAACTGGATCCTACCTTTTTTTGTCACACCAACACCAGCAGCCGTCAGTTCTTTCATTCGACTGTCCAAACTGTCGTAATCTTAAGAATTCAACATCTTCCTTCTTAAAAAAGGTCACCTGACGACCATTATCTCATAGTTGTCGTTGGATTCTTGATATAATGTTAGTGAGGGAGTTTTTGGATAATTAGTCCCATCTTGACGTCGAATTTTCATTACAAACTTCGATAACCAATAGTTCAATTTATGGTTCCTTCCATCCGTCAAATGAGGTGGAAGCGTAACGTCACTGAATAATGTGTCCATTTGATCACATCGGAAAGAAGACTATTCTTCATACACTCGAAGTGTCCATTCATTGGCTTTATTCGTATTCTTAGGAATCCTAGTGTTAATTTTTAAAATCATATCCTTGTCAGATAAGGGTTGCCCATATTTTATAGTGTCTGTTCTGTTTTAATTAGCTGCTGTGTTGGTATGTATATCCATTAGTTCATCCATCAAATTGATTTCTAGAGCACAATTCTCTAACAATATGCTAGTTTCAAAATCATCCATGTTATCCGATGTTAACTTATCCATGGTTAAGAAGGACATAAAATGAGCGTGGCTTTTTCATTTACATTTCGTTTAAGCAAGATAATCCATTTCATGTCAGGAAACGGTTGGGTCAGGGCTAAATAGGTTATGCAATGGTTTGTGTTGGTTATGAATTATACATCGGGAGCTCAGCTCCCTCTTATATATTCCATAACCAACACAAAGCATTGACTACCCTAATATATTACCGATACAAAACATAATATAAATCAAGAGTAGAGTCTAGTCAATTATTGCTGGGATATAGATCGAAATGAAAGTACATGGAATCAAATTTGGCGATATAGCTGTCATGTAAATATATATAAACAATTACCATATGAGAGACATTTTAATGTTAATTGGCAGATTGATACGTTTTAAATAGGCAAAAACAATAGAAATGATACTTAATAAGAGTCAATTTCAAAATATGTTTCTTTATTTTTCGTTAGTTCACATTGAAATTATGTCTTTCCAATGAAAAAGGGGTTTCACAATAACATTTTTTCACAAAATTCTCGACTACATTGTTGTTTTATTGTTTTAATGAAATTAGCTCGTAGAAATGAACATTTTTAAGTCATTATCTGAGAGCGTCAAAATCTGTTGGAAATAGAAAAAATAGATTTTCTTGAAATTTTGCCCATTTTTAACTTCTGTCGAGAGATGAACAAAAATGCATATTTTTTTCAATTATTCACTTCGGTTTCCATGGCAACCACGATTTTCTATTTTTAGCATTTTTCAGCAATATTTTGAGCTAATAATTACAATATTTTGGACTGCCCTACCCAAGAGGCAATGTGGCAAATGTTTGTGTTTGTGCTTTCAAACAATAAACATGACTAATTACTTTACCCTTGTACTGATTTTGATACTTTTCCGTTTCCATGGTAACACATGCTATGATGGATTTTTACATGCTATTATGCATTTTTCAATGCATTAAAATTGGCAATTTTCAATATCATTTTTCTAAAAATTTCTACGTCAGATTTTTTTGTTTTTCTCTCAATTAGTTAACTGATACCTATATTTCACCATATTGAAACATTGGGATCGGGTTATTTTTTATTTTGAAATAAATTTTATTTGAAGTTTATTACTGACGAAGCAAAAATATTATGTTTTTAGATGAACAAAATGATTATTATCTTTTGTATTTTATCTAAGTAGTGATTATCTGTCACAAAAAAAAGTACCGTTTCACACAACCATCGTGTAGCAATTCTAAATAATACTTTAAATTGTGGTTTAATGCTTATAATTATATAATATTAGGGATCAAAGTACCCCACCCACTAATGTTAAATGTAAAATTAAATGCTATTTTGCTTAAAACTGGACATTTCAAACAAATTTTATGACAACATGAAGTTTTAATTGATAAAATAAATTTCCAAGGATTGTTTTTTGAATTTTGGTGTATATAACCATCTGGTTGCTATGGTAACTATCCAAAGTAATGTTACCTTAACAATGACCATATAACTCCGTTATCATGCATAACTTGATATAAATACCTTTTTCATTAATGTTATGTCATTGATTTGAGGAGCAAATGGATGTGTAACATATTGTTCTCTCTCTTTCTTAGTTAAACCTCATTAAAAGCATGGTTTCCATGGCATTTGGGTCATTTTATTCCTATGGAAGCTAAAAAGTTTCAATATTCAACTAGAAAATAACCAAACAAATGATATATTTATTACATAACATAACTTTAAGATGTCATATATAAACTACATTATTGCAAACTTACTATCGATAACATAAAAAGGGTAGAAACAGGAATTCTATCCAGTCCTGAACTTAGATTTAGGTACTTGTTACCCAATCCACTTATACAACATATGAAAACCCTTGTTTATGTATATAGTTTTCTTGAAATAAAACATATTTTATATATTATAGAAATTAACTATTACAAAGATAATTGTATATGGTTAATTAAAATTTGGTGTTGATAACAAAAACATTGTTGCTATGGTAACTGGTGGAAAACTATGCCTGGTCGTGCCTTAGCAACCACAAAAAACTTCGAAAAATCGTCATTTTTTTATTCTCAATGTTTCCACAATCATTTTTTGTGGCTTGGAATGGAATGTTACCCCATCGCACCCCCTAAACATTGTGTCACTTTGAATTAAGAGCTTGCAAATATAGGTTTGCCACTGAAAATGAGCTTCTCTACATCTTCCAGGCTCTAATTTACTCGACCCATCGATTTAAAAAGGTACAAATAAATTGACATTTTGACCAAAAAGGCAGATTTGAAAAAATGACAACATACGATTTTTTCAGAGAGAAGGCTCTCCTTACCTTGCATGTAATGACCGAAATGCATTTTTACGTCAGAAAAACCTAAAAAATATAATGCATTGTCGTGTCAAAATGTATGTGATGCGCTGACCTTTTTGTTGGACAACATTTTTATTCGATTTGGCACCAATCTGTATAGACAAGTAGTTGGGATTCCTATGGGCACTAATTGTGCTACCCTGATTGCAGATTTATTCCTGTTTTGTTATGAGAGGGACTTTATGATGTCTCCTCCTGATGATAAGCAGGTTGATGTCATTGATGCGTTTAACACTACATCCAGATATTTGGACCATATTTTGAATATTAATAATGTTTATTTTGACAATATGGTTAGTCAAATATACCCTCAGAGCCCCAACTAAATAAAGCTAATACCTCTGATACCGAAGCCGCATTTTTAGACTTGCATTTGTCAATTTCTAATGATATTGTTTCTACCAAAATTTATGATAAACGTGACGACTTTGATTTTGAAATTGTCAATTTCCCATTTTTAGATGGTGATGTTCTTCGTTCTACATCCTATGGAGTCTATATTTCTCAACTCATTCGTTTTGCTAGAGCATTCAGCATTGTTGCTGACTTCAACACTCGCAGTAAATTGTTAACTCAGAAACTTCTTAAACAAGGCTATCAGTATCATAAACTTCACAGAACATTTTCAAAATTTTATAGACGATACTATGATTTAATTTCTAAATTCCAAGTTGGACTTAAATCTCTTTTGCGCCAAGGACTTTTGGAACCTGATTTCTATGGTGACTTGGTGTATAAGTTGAAGAAGATTGTTGGCTCTAATATTTTTTTAAAGCACAGTTCATTAAAATAATTTCCCATTATAATAAGATTGGCTATAACATTAATGTATTGCAACAGACTGCATGCTTGGTGGTCAACCCAATCACGGTTGGCAAATTTGCTTTCCTCTTTAATTGCACGCCGGTGGGTCGGACTTCAAACTCTATGATGGTTCCGACTAAAAGACTTATCTATTGATGAGATGGTAGGGACCTGATGCTTTGGCTGTTTGTCCGGCCCTCAGGGGTTTACCTGTTGGATTTCTTTTGCTCCTGTATTCAGTTTTATTTACTGTTGAGTCTTTATCTTTGCTTTATCTCCTTGTTATATCTTGATTTATATGTTTTAGGAGATGATGCATTGATAAGTTAGAGGTCTTTCATGCAAACAAAATATCTAGGTGTCTTGATCCGCATCTGAATTAAGGGTGAGTTTGGCGCGACGTTAAACCGGTTTAAGCCCTCCAGTAAAATATTTTACTGACCGTTCCAAGGCGGTACTTCTTTTGTGGATCTTTTATGTTTTTGTTCTGTCTTATGTTTGCTATGTCTTTGTGCGCGTCTGTTTATATGTGCCTTGTGGTCACCTGCTGGGAAAGGGCTGACCTCTTGGCTCTTGTTTGTGGTGTCTAACTGTGAGTTTGTAACTTTCCAATTGGTATGCTGGGCCCGGTATGGAACTTGATTGTATCGACTCCTGATCTTTGCACCCTTACTTACTTTAAAAAATGTTTGTCAGAAGACTGGAACAGTATTTTAATTTTTGTGTCAGCAAAAGAATGGTTGCTATGGTTAATGATGAGATACTTTACACCTTTAATAGCAAATGCCAAAAATCTTCAAAACGTCATGCTAGTTTCTTTATTCTTAAGGTTTCTATAATGATATTAGTATTTTGATTTTAAATGTTACAAAAAACAAGAGGTCAAAGGGAAAGCATCATATAGCCCACCAAACAGTTTCGATACTGGATCTGACAGCACTTTCAATAAAATCCAACATGAAATTGAGATTGAATGATATTTTTTTCATGTTTCCACAATATAAGCCTATGTCAAACATGTGACCCCCAGGATAGGGCCATACTTACCCAATAAGCATCATTTGAACAAACTTAGTAGACGTCCTCTAGTTGATGCTTCATACAAAATATCAAGGCTCTAGGCCTTGTGGTTTCAGACTGACTAGAAGATTGTTTGAATGATTTCCCTTTAAAGCCTATGTAAAACGTGTGACAACTGTTCGTCTGTCGTCATATTTTTTCCCGCTCTATAACTTGAGAACAACTCTATAGAATTAAACCAAATTTTGTATGTGCATTGATATTGACATGATCTAAGTTGAGATATTTCCTGTCTTTTTTTTGCAGATTTGTACAAGAATTTGATTTCACCGAATTTTATATATGCATTTATATTGATTAGATCTAGCTTGGGATTGTTTCACGTCATTTTTCCCAAATTTGTACCAGAGTTATGGCACTTGATTTAAGCCAAAAGTTTGTTTCCGCTCAATATCTTGAGAAAAATGGACAGAATTTCACCAAATTTTAAATATGCATTGATATTTACAACATCTATCTTGGGATCAGTACACGTCATTTTCTGCAAATTTTTACCACAGTTATGGCACTTGATTTACGCCAAAATGTTATTTTTGCTCAATATCTTGAGAACAAATTGACAGAATTTCATCAAATTTAAATATTTATGGGGCGTACACAAATTTTTTGGGGAAATTTGGAAAATGAATAAAAAATGGCATAACCTGGAAACTTGAAAAGGGAGAACAATCATTCTTGCACATGACACATTGTATTTACCTAAGGCACATTTCTAAAAAACTTCATGAAGATATCACAAGTGGTTATCGAATTATGGGATGTGCAAGAATGAAAACGACACAAATAAGCATAAAACAAGAAAATGCCATACATCTGAAATGAAACAATGTAAAATAACCATAAGTGTATGCAACACTTTGTCTTGACCCCTATACACATGCTATAATTTCATAAAGATCTATACATGACTGTAACTGAGTTATGGTGAGTACAATTTTTTTATTAAAATATTCAAAGGGAACTCGGCAATTAAGGGGGAGCAATCATTTATGTGTGGGACACATTGTCTTGACCTACGTAATATACATTTCTATAAAATATCATCACAATTGTTTACTGACAGACGTACAGGGCCATGCCATATAGTGTCCTTTTTTTCAAAACAGGCATATAACAAATGGCTATTTGTCTTAAAACCTCGCGTTTCAAACACGTTGTGTGATAAAATGAAGTTCTTATTGATATCAATAATTTGCCAAGAAAAAAACCCCTAAATCTCCTTACATCATGGTTGCTATGGTAACTATTCAAAATATTGGTAACTTTAAGATGACCACGTATCTCGGGTTACACGCATAACTTGATCTGAGAGCCTTTCATTGGGATGTTTGACAGTTTGTTTTCTTTCCTTCTTGGTTATACCCCGGCATCCAATTTAGGTTACCTTGCACCCCCCAGGACAATTTTTCATGGGTGCCAAATTGTTCATTGGGACCCCCTGGCACACATGGTAGGTGAAATATTTGTCATTTTATATGTACATCCCTTAATTTTTCTAAGACTTTTTTCTTTAATTACAAAACTTTTCATTAATATTCATGAATATGCAAATGAGATAATTTTCATATAGGACCACTGGATGAAAGAACTTATCAAATTGAATCACTGAGGATATAAAAACTGGCAACAATGGTGGTTTGATGATGTTTTTGTGCTGAAATATGTTCATTTGTTTTTTTTATGATTTTACTTCATTTTTGTAGGTTTCCATTAATATTCATAAATATGCAAATTATATGATTTACAAATTTGACCACAAGAAGAAAGACATGTGTCTAAGCTTTAATTTGGCACCAATTTTAGTGCTCTAGGATAAGTAGAACCCTAGATATGATTGAATTTGTAGGCCTACCCCCCAATCTCGAGAATCATATAAGCGGTTGCCATGGAAACCATGCATTTTCACGTAGCCCATACCTAATTTCTTGTGAGTAGAACTTCATTTCACATTCTGAGGGTCCCACTGAACAATTTGGCATGAATTTAAAAGGCCCTAGGAGTGCAGGATAGATCGTACCTTAATCCCTCCCATAGGCTTATAGTTTTTACGTGATTTTCCCTCATTTTTTCAAGTTTTCATGCATTTTCATGAATATTCAAATGAGATAATATTCATATAGGACCACTGGATGATTGGACTTGTCAAATTGTAACATTGATTATATTCAAACATGCAACAATGACAATATTGGGATGAAATCAGCCTATTTATATTTGTAATGATTTTCCCTTATTTTTTAGCGTTTTAATTAATATTCATGAATATGTAAATTATGCAAATAAGGTACGTTGCATATTTGACCATGAAATGAAAGGCCTATGTCTTAGCTTTATTTTAGTACAAATTTTAGTACTCTACGACTAAAAGCAGCTGAGATATTATTGATCTTGTACGTATACCCCCATTCGTGAAACACATTTTTAATGTTTTCATAAATATTTATGAATATGCAAATTAGATAATTTCCATATGCAACAAGGGGATAATAGGCATATGTCTAAGCTTTAATTTGGTATTAAGTTTAGTAGTCTAGGATAAGTAACAGCTGAGATATGAGTAATTTTATAGGCAGACCCCCCTTCTCAAATTCGCTATGGGTTGGCATAGAAACCATGCAATTTCACATAGCCCAAACCAAATTTTTTTTGAGGACACCTTCGTTTCCCATCCAGGGGGTCCCAATGAGCAATTTGGCACCCATGAAAAATTGTCCTGGGGGGGGGGGGGGGGGGGTGCAAGGTAACCTAAATTGGATGCCGGGGTATTACAAATCAATAAAATGTTTCTCTCCTACTTGGCTACAAATCAATTAAAGCAAGATCCGGACTTCTCACATCCATCTCATAGAAGCATTATTTGTTATCATTTTTCCCAATCTGCCATTTTGGGCGAAGTTTTCATGTATTTACACCTTTTAAATCGATGGGTGAAGTAAATTGATGCCCGGAAGATGCAGAAAAACTTTTTAATGTCAAACCTGAATTAGCAACATCTTAATTCAAGGTTACAGAATGCTTTGGTGGTGGGTTGGGTAACCATTCTATCCAAAACACAAAATGATTATGGCCACCTTGCAAATAATAATAATAATAAAAACATGCATTGTTTTTCGAAGGTTTTGTGGCTGCTAAAGCATGATCATGCATAGTTTTCCATCAGTTACCATAACAATAAGGATGTTTTGATATCAACCCAAATTATAATCTACGAAAAAAAATATCTTTGTAACAGTACATTGTCTATAATATATAAAGAATATTTTATTTGAAGAAAACCATATACATATACAAGGGTTTTTATATGTTGTATAAGTGGGTGGGGGTAACAAGTAACTAAATTTCAGGTCAAGACTGTATAAAATTTCTATTTCTACCTTTCCAATGTTTACGATAGTAAGTCTGCAATAATGTAGTTTATCTATGACATCTTAAAGTTATGTTAAGTAATATTTAGACCATTTGTTTTGCAATTTTCTTGTTAAATATAGACACATTTAAGCTTCCATATGAATAAAATGACCCAATTACCATAGCAACCATGCTTTTATCACGGTTTAACTAAGAATGAGAGAGAACAAAATGTCACACATCCATTTGCTCCTCAAATCAATGACATAACATTAATGAACATTATGAACAGACATTCTCAGGTGAGCAACCCAAGGCCCTTTGGCCCTCTTGTTTTTTGTAACATTTAAAATCAAAATACTAAAATCATTATAGAAACCTTAAGAATAAAAAAACTAGCATGACTTCTGAAGATTTTTGGCATTTGCTATTAAAGGTGTAAATTATCAACATTAACCATAGCAACCATTCTTTGGGTGACACAAAAATTAAAATACTGTTCCAGTCTTCTCACAAACATCTTTTAGAATATCCTCTTTTTTCATTTTTCTGAATCTGCCTTTTTGGGCAAAATTTCAATTTATTTGTACCTTTTAAATCGATGGGTGGAGTAAATTAGAACCCAGAAGATGTAGAAAAGCTTATTTTCAATGTCAAACCTATATTTGCATGCTCTTAATTCAAAGTGACACAATGTATAGGGGATGGGATGGGTTAACATTCTATCCAAAGCAAAATAAAATAATTGTGGAAACATTGAGAATATAAAAAAAAATGATAATTTTGAAGTTTTTTGTGGTTGCTAAGGCATGATCAGGCATAGCTTATCACTAGTTACCATAGCAACAATGATGTTTTTGTTATCAACACCAAATTTTAATTGACCATATACAATTATCTTTGTAATAGTTCAATTTCTATAATATATAAAATATGTTTTATTTCAAGAAAACTATATACATAAACAAGGGTTTTCATATGTTGTATAAGTGGGTGGGGTAACAAGTACCTAAATCTAAGGTCAAGACTGGATAGAATTCCTGTTTCTACCCTTTTTATGTTTACGATAGTAAGTTTGCAATAATGTAGTTTATATATGACATCTTAAAGTTATGTTATGTAATAAATATATCATTTGTTTGGTTATTTTCTAGTTGAACATGGAAACATTTTTAGCTTCCATAGGAATAAAATGACCCAAATGCCATGGAAACCATGCTTTTAATGAGGTTTAACTAAGAAAGAGAGAGAACAATATGTTACACATCCATTTGCTCCTCAAATCAATGACATAACATTAATGAAAAAGGTATTTATATCAAGTTATGCATGATAACGGAGTTATATGGTCATTGTTAAGGTAACATTACTTTGGATAGTTACCACAGCAACCAGATGGTTAGATACACCAAAATTTAAAAAACAATCCTTGGAAATTTATTTTATCAATTAAAACTTCATGTTGTCATAAAATTTGTTTGAAATGTCCAGTTTTAAGCAAAATAGCATTTAATTTTACATTTAACATTAGTGGGTGGGGTACTTTGATCCATAATATTATATCATTATAAGCATTAAAACCGCAATTTAAAGTATTATTTAGAATTGCTACACGATGGTTGTGTGAAACGGTACTTTTTTGTGACAGATAATCACTACTTAGATAAATTACAAAAGATAATAATCATTTTGTTCATCTAAAAACATAATATTTTTGCTTCGACAGTAATAAACTTCAAATAAAATTTATTTCAAAATAAAAAATAACCCGATCCCAATTTTTCAATATGGTAAAATATAGGTATCAGTTAACTAATTGAGAGAAAAACAAAAAAAATCTGACGTAGATATTTTTAGAAAAATGATATTGAAAATTGCCAATTTTAGTGCATTGAAAAATGCATAATAGCATGTAAAAATCCATCATAGCACGTGTTACCATGACAACAGAAAAGTAACAAAATCAGTACAAGGGTAAAGTTATTAGTCATGTTTATTGTTTGGAAGCACAAACACAAACATTTGCCACATTGCCTCTTTGGTAGGGCAGTCCAAAATATTGTAATTTTTAGCTCAAAATATTGCTGAAAAATGCTAAAAATAGAAAATCGTGGTTGCCATGGATACGGAAGTGAAAAATTGAGAAAAATATGCATTTTTGTTCATCTCTTGACAGAAGTTAAAAATGGGCAAAATTTCAAGAAAATCTATTTTTTCTATTTCCAAGCCATAATTGAGGCTGTCTGATACTCTCAGATAATGACTCTTAAGTTTTCACGCAGTTTGGCATACAGCTTGCTGTCGATTTATACCTGCGTTGCTTTAGGGAAAGCTTGCGCTCAAGTTTGAGGGAAGCCAGTATGATAGAAAAGAAAGGCCTATACTAGTAATGGGTCCACTCCGTCCGTCTCTCTGTCCGCAACACTTTTTGGGTGCCTAGTTCGTGAATTCTGTTACTCCAAAAGCTTTCATTTCTTTTTATTCAAACTTTGCATAATGATTGCTCACATATTGTAGATGTGCACCTCCTGTGCACATTTCATGAATATTTTCTTAATTTTTCGGGGTGTTGAACTTAGACATTTTTCCATCCAAAAATGCTTAGATGGTGTCTGGTTCGTGTAATCTGTAACTCCAACAGTGTTTATTTCTTTTTTTTTCAAACTTTGCATAATGATACTTCACACATTGAAGATGTGCACCTCCTATTTTGTGCACATTTGATATCTATTTTCTTATTTTTGACAGATGTTGAACTTAAACATTTATCCATTCAAAATTGCTTACTGGTGTCTGGTTCGTGTAATCTGTTACTCCAACAGTTTTCATTCTTTTGTATTCAAACTTTGCATAATGATTGTTCACACATTGAAGATGTGCATCTCCTATTTTCTACACATTTCATGATTTTTACTTTCATTTTTTGGGGTCTTGAACTTAGACTTTTTCCATAAAATGCTTAGAGGGTGTCTGGTTTGTGTAATCTGTAACTACAAACAATTTTCATTTCTTAATATTTAAACGTTATCCACCCGAAATGCTTAGGGGGTGCTTTCAATGTATAATCTGAAACTCCAGCAATTTTCATTCCTTCATATTCAAACTGTGTACATTATGACTGTTCGCACATTGAACATGTGCACCCTATATTTTGTGCACATTTGATAATATTCTGTAGTGTTTTACCGTTTACGTCTACACTACCTTTGGAGTGCTTAAATTGTGTAATCTGTGTGTAATTTGTAATTCGAACAGATTTCATTTCTAAATATTCAAACTATGCATAATGCTTGTTCACACATTGAAGATGTGCATCGGCGACGCAGGTCTAGAGCAGAGTTTGGTCTTGTGTTATTGACAGCTTTTCTTGAGACCTTCTATTGGAATGAATGCTAAATTATTACTTGCGTAGTTGTAATGCAGAATTGAAAGTTGGAAGAAATATGTTGGCATTTTATTTAGTTATTGCGGCCACAAGGAAGCATGTGTCATTAAATCGGCTATATTGGTAACAATCCTCCATATTTGAACTACATTTAATCCGATATCTTGAAAAAGTAGTATATAAATAAAGAGAAGACATCAGGAGCTATTGTTCCCAAAAGGACAATGTGTCATTACAGCGGCTATATTCGGAACCATAAAACGTCATAATCCTTAATGGAACTAGTCAAAGATGTTGAAAAACTGGAGGATCTCATTATGAGGTTCATGTACAGTATATTATTATATTGCGATAAAGGGATAAAATGAATGCTCCTGTATTATTGATTTTATTAATCGAATTTGGGGAAAAGAGATTAAATGCGAGGCTTGTCGAAATTAGGCTGGTCTGCGTCTTTGTTGTTCGCAAACAGCGTCGACATGTTTTATCGCGTCAAGGCCTTGGGACCCCAGTTTAACGTCTTAAATGGCAGAATGGATGGAGGATGATTTAACCTACGTTTATGGACCAAGTACTGCTTTCGCACTTGGAGTCATGTTTAACACATATAAATGCCGCCATCTACCCTATATAGATGCGCATATAGATATAGACTAGAGGTGTGTTATTTGCATATGGTCAAAAGGAGGTTTTCCTGTACAGTGCACATTTGAAATCATTCAAGATTAAATGAGTTATTAAACTGCTTTTCATGCTCAAATCAATTGAGCATTAACTTCTGATTACTCATAAAAAACCAGTGTATGCACTATTTAATGGGTCGAATACCACACGATCCAACTGTTGCAGGTAATAAGTTTTATAAGGAGGTAAGGCCAGAATATGAATTCCTTCTCCCATGGTTCTCATTAGGAGTGTAAGACTTGCTATTTACTATAAATTCGGGAATTTTCGCGAGTGTTTTATTTATGCAAAGTTTCGTCAAACCAAAACCCTCTCGAAAAGGAGAAATCAGATCTGTCGTTTACTGATGTAGGTTAATCATGCCCTGTGCGCGAATTTTTAACGTGCGAAATATGTCTATTAACGTTATTCGCGAAAATAAAATTCTCGCGAAAATTTCCGGATTTACAGTAGTATCCTCAAGTATCAGGAGCTGTGGCCTCTCTGATCCACAAAACTGCAGGAAAACGTCATTGTACCATCTTTACCCGAGATTATCATCCATCCAGTCATTTTTCTGAAAGTACCAGCGGCTTCTGATTGGGGATTCTTTTGTATTAAACTTTTCGTTTTACCTTTAACAATGAACGTTGGTGGAATCAGTCTGCCCGCTCAATTCACACAGGTCATAATAGTCATGTTTGCTGATTTGGCAGCAGCTCTAGTAACACAATTTCCCCCCTTGGCTGCTACAACTTTGACCAGGTCATGTTCAATTTGTTTTACCATTTCACAATATTCCAGATCAAGTGTTTCTTTTCCTCTAAATTTAGAACATCAATTAGTATGCTGAGATCATCAAAGTACTTAGATATTACCTCTTTATTCATCGTCCTTGTCTTGGTTAAGGTAAGTTTCTCTGGCTTTCTAATTACAATATCGCTTTAATGCCTCCACCAATCCTTACCGCCGTTGAAATTCGCCTAACGCGCTGTGTTAAGACGTTGACATAAGACGCTAGTACGTAGCAGAGCCTGTTTCCTAGTCAGGCCTATCCCCGCCTGGCTGCAATTTTGACCGAATCAACTAATTTGTGTTCTACAGCTCTCGGTATATGTGGAGGTCTGCCATGTTCTGCATTGGCGTCATGTTTGCCACTCCTTCTATCTCCTATGGTGGATCTTGGAACACCAAAGGAGACAGCTGCCTTCCTGATGGACACTCCTTTTTGGACAGCAGGAACTGCGTTCTCAAGTTGTTGTGTAGAGTAGTAAAGGGTCTGACCCCGTTTTGTATAATCATATTTCGAAGGAAGTCTTAAAGAAAATTATGATGTGCCATTTTAGTTTTAAATTAAATCAATAATGTAGATACCATTACTTCCCCTTTTAGATATCACAAAGTCGAGGGTTTTTTTATCACAAAATGCATTTTCGTTAGCTAAACATAGCTATTTTGATATCGCAAAAAATAATATGTGATATCACAAAACTATCACTAAATCGATTGTGTGATATCAATAAATATAATACAATTAATTTCATGTCACCACAAAATTTATTTTTTATATTAAAAATCGATTTGTTGATATCACAAATTGTATATTTTTGATATCAAAAATTAAGATCTGCATGATTATTTGATATGGCAAAATCAAAGTCTCATAGCAAAAAAAAATCAATCTTATTTGTTATTAAACCAAATAGAAAAAAAAATAGCAAGGAATTCTGATACTACAACTTCTATTTTGTGAAATCACAAAATACTATAATATAAGGGGCTGTTATAGTTAAACAGCACATCATACAATGTAGATGGACCACGTCGCGAGAAAACCAGTCTTTGGAGTTTAAGACCAATTACTGCTTAAACCAGCCTTTTCGGCTACAGAGACTAGCAGTAATATCAATATTTGCTTGTAGTAGCCTAAACATGTATAAGTTGGGGTAGGTATTAAACTTTCTAGAGCGAATAACAAAGGCACTGATAAGACTGTACTGATGCCCAGACTGGACTGCACTTTTGTATTTCTCATGCACCAAGTCAGGTTATTTCGCGTCGTGACCCAGATGAGGGCTATAATTATGGTCAGATGATGAAAATTATTACAAGTTGAAGAGAAGAAACCAAAAGTTAGTTATTTAAAGTCTATTTTAGCTCTTCTCCCTACACTACCGACCGCGTATTTGTCCTTGTCGAATTCACGTTGAAAACGAAGGAAGAAACTAGAGGTCCTGAAGCGCTCACCTAATCTCCTTAATAATGTTAAATGGCACTCCCTCATATTTGGCCATCGTTGCGTGATATTTCATGTCAGCTGTCTTCACATTCCATGACATTTGTTTAGCATCAATTAAAATTTCAATACGTGGACCAGTTCATCATGTTCAGTCCAACCATACCAGGCAGGGCCATGGATCTGTGTTATCAGGCCTAGAGATCTTGTTTCAGAACCTGATCCTGCTGCATTTTGGTCATATAATTGCCTTGAAGTCTATCTATCTATCAATTCATACTGGCTCTATTACATTTGGGTCTTGGGATGGATAGGCTCCCAGTATGCTTCACCCCAGACACTGTGTTCCACCAGAGAGAGAAAGGGGCCCTCAGTCCTTTTGTCTGGTTATCGGTTAACCTAGGAAAGGACCACGACAAGACTGAAAAAAATGACTGGGGGTTAGGAAATAAACACAAGGCAAGTTCTTGTTGTTGTTATAGACATGAGCTTCCATTTCGTTTTGCCTATGGCGGAAATATTAATTTATAGTTATTTCCTGAGACATAATACTATCTTATAGATCCAGCCAAAGAACACGAAAACGAAACATTCAAAACATGCTAAAAGGCCCCTAGTGTGCAAGCTGTGTGCTTGAAATTTCCTGATGTCTTTTGACCATCGCGCCTATTGTCAACGGCATTGTGCGTTCTGAAAACTCAAAAGATATTCTGTGATCAAAATTTAAAATTAGTTACAGAGTCCTGTTGGTCCAGATGCAGCCTGTTTATACAGTTTCCGAACCTACCTCCAGGGGACTGTCGGCCAGGGGTGCAGCTTATTTATTTAGTTTCGGAATCTAGCTCCAGGGGACTGTCCAACAGGGGTGCAGCCTGTTTTGTCATTTCCAAACCTACCTCCAGGGGACTGTTGGCCAGGGATGCAGTTTGTTTATGTGGTTTGGAACCTACCTCCAGGGACTGTTGGCCAGGGGTGCAGCCTGTATATGCAGTATCAGAACCTACCTCCCTGGGACTGTAGGCTAGGGCTGCAGCCTGTTTATGCGGTGTCTTTACCTACCTCCAAGGGACTGTTGGGCAGGGGTACGGTATGTTTATGTGGTGTCTATACCTATCTTCCAGGGACTGTTGGGCAGGGGTGCAGTCTGTTTATGTGGTGTCTATACCTACCTCTCAGGGACTGCTGGCCAGGGGTGCAGTCTGTTTATGTGGTGTCTATACCTACTTCCAAGGGACTGTTGGGCAGGGGTGCAGTCTGTTTATGTGGTGTCTATATCTATCTCCAAGGGACTGTTGGGCAGGGGTGCAGTCTGTTTATGTGGTGTCTATACCTACCTTCAAGGGACTGTTGGGCAGGGGTGCAGTCTGTTTATGTGGTGACTATACCTACTTCTAAGGGACTGTTGGGCAGGGGTGCAGTCTGTTTATGGGGTGTCTATATCTATCTCCAAGGGGCTGTTGGGCAGGGGTGCAGTCTGTTTATGGGGTGTCTATACCTACCTCCAAGGGACTGTTGGGCAGGGGTGCAGTCTGTTTATGTGGTGTCTATATCTATCTCCAAGGGACTGTTGGGCAGTGGTGCAGTCTGTTTATGTGGTGTCTATACCTACCTCCAAGGGACTGTTGGGCAGTGGTGCAGTCTGTTTATGTGGTGTCTATACCTACCTCCAAGGGACTGTTGGGCAGGGGTGCAGTTTGTTTATGTGGTGTCTATACCTACCTCCAAGGGACTGTTGGGCAGGGGTGCAGTCTGTTTATGTTGTGTCTATACCTACCTCTCAGGGACTGTTGGGCAGGGGTGCAGTCTGTTTATGTGGTGTCTATACCTACCTCCAAGGGACTGTTGGGCAGGGGTGCAGTCTGTTTATGAAGTGTCTATATCTATCTCCAAGGGGCTGTTGGGCAGGGGTGCAGTCTGTTTATGTGGTGTCTATACCTACCTCCAAGGGACTGTTGGGCAGGGGTGCAGCCTATTTATGTGGTGTCTATACCTGCCTCCCAGGGACTGTTGGGCAGTGGTGTAGCCTATTTATGTGGTGTCTATACCTACCTCCAAGGGACTGTTTAGCCAGGGTGCAGCCTGTTTATGTGGTGTCTATACCTACCTCCAAGGCACTGTAGGCCAGGGGTGCAGTCTGTGTAAGGAGTGTCCGAATCTACCTCACAGGGCAGGGATTGCGTCCTGTTTATGTGGTGTCCCAAACTTCCTCCCGGGGACCAGACCTTGGGCCAAATATATATTGAAAAGTATTCAAATGCATTACAGTTACTTTTACTGTTCAATGATTACAATTACCGGATCTTTAGAAATGTAATGATTATAATTACAATAACTTTAGAAATGTAGTCAAATAATTACTAATTACTTTGAAGTTTTCGTGTAAATTGTAATGCTATATGGTACTCACATTTAAAAGTTATAAAGAAAGTAGGGTATTTGCAGCTTAAAACATATGCAATGCGATGTCATATACTGCTGTTTATTAAATAAATGTAAATTAACTAGCTATGAAATTTTAAATCTTAAAAATATATATAGCACACAATGAACAGTTCATTCAAATTTGGTTTTAAATGTTTGATTCATCATACATCAGATCTGCCTACATACTTTATAGATGATGAGCATGCCACATAGTAAGATAGATTTATAAAGTACAGTATAGTGGAAATTGTCTGGTACTTCAATCTTTTGCTCAGTTTGTCAGCTATTTTTAAATTGTTGTTATATTTCTGTGATAATTACTTTAAATAATCATAAGTCTTTCAAAAGTGTCATCTTTGAGTTAACATAATACATAATGGCTTAAAACTGGTGTTGCCATTGCACAAACATTGATTTAGAAAATTTTGTGTTATAATCTTAATCAAGCTTGCACACATACACAGATAGCTAGCTATTTAAAGGTTTGTAAGTCCTTTTTCACATGAGCTTGCAATATTCATTAATAAAAGATTTTAACACCTTTGAGAAGTTTTGTTTTTATGGTCTAGATTTGACAAATTTACCTGTGAAATCAGCTTTTTAACATTATTTTAATTTTGTAAAATGTACATGTATTACCCGGTTTAATGGAAAAGCAAGCGAATCCACTTATTACTAATCTAGAAGAAACCTTTCAATGGTGGTTACTAAAATGAGGGGTGTTGCTTGATCACTCTGAAAATTGGTGAGCACCAGTGACTTGAAAAGTTTATGGAAAGACCTTTTCCTGACAAGCATACCCAGAAGACTTACAATGTTAAAAGCAACGTTGTGTCGACATGGATAAGACGTTGTTTTGACGTAATGTGTCAAAATCCTAAGCTTAGTAAACTTATCGTCTTTCGGATGTCTTGTTTCTGTAAATGTCCTGTGGCCCCTTCCTCGCGGTGCCGTGGGTGGGTCTGTAGTTTGTGATTGTGGTATTTCCTAATCACATTCACTTACTTTCTAATGCAAACGATATAACAAAATTAAATATCAGCCAACGCACGAACTTTTCATTCCTATAGCCAAAAAAAAACACAAATATCTTTTGTGGCTTTTCAATAGGTAGTAACCAGTACTGGGCCGGGAGGGTTTAATGGTTTGTGTGTTTATTTTATGACGGGAGTACCGAAGGCTCACCAAGTGGTTTTATGGAGAAGCTGGGAATCGAACCTGCGATCTCTGGTTTACAAGGCATAGGCTTATCCCCTACACCACGGCGGCTTCATTCCCATTGCATAGGCGAGCAGCGTATATTTGGATGAATCTGTGCATATACGCGTTCTCGCGAGAATCTACACTGGCCGCATATAAAAACCATTAAAGTAGCCGATGATTCAGACCAAAGTATTATGTATATTGTTTCTCTTAATAGCTTGACGATCACGTTTAAGGGATGATTAATAAAAAAAAAATTCTCGTGGCTTTTGTAAAGGTGCTCTTTTGCGGTGATTTCCTCAGCTAGTGACAATTAAGAGAGCCCAGATGCCTCATCAGAGTTTAAGAAAAAGTATTTTTACAAGTGAAGACCTGCTGGTCGGAAATCCACGCCCCGTCATAGCTGAAAATGTACCGCACGGTATTTGCCGATGGGACTGTCTTGGAGCCGTGTGATGTATGAAGAACATGAAATCAGCCACGACATGAGATTTCCAACAATGTGGTATGTGCAACCAGCAAAGGCTCAGACCAGCCTGCGCATACGCGCAGTCTGATCAGAGCCTTTGCTCGTCGCTTGACTATTTTACGAGTGTTAAGCTACTGACTGAACATTATTTGGAGTTTCTAAGCTTCAAAGGAGGCTGTACATGCTCGTCTGAGTCTACACTTGTCAAAATACCACATTGCTGGAAATCACATGTCACGGTTCAAATGCCTTAACAGTGGTTATGCCAGTTTATACATTGTATAGTAAGAGTAACTTCCCTTGAAATAGGCTGTTAACGCTTTTACTTCCAGGACAAAGTATTCATCGACAAGCAATATTATAGGCACACAACATAGGTAGTTTATGAAATCAATTTTGCCTGATGCCTGGGCCTATAGCGTAGCTCAACTTGAGGTTTTCCATAACCCGGACTATCCGTGAGTCATAAGCCCTTTTCTTGGTATTATCATAGTGTGTTAATTTATTTGATTGCTTCTTTGTGATGATACATTGCAGTAGTAAGGAAGATTATATGCGAGCAAACAATGTTTTGTGCTTTAACAACAACAGAATCTAGGGTGAATGTTTGGTACCAGTAAAATGCATTTAGGCTTACCCAGTGGCATAGGCTGCTGTCCGTTCTAAGGCGGTGGTTCTGCTGTTGTTGGTTTATTGTAGCTCCAATTGTTTGTAGAGGTTCTATGTTTGGTCCTTGTTTTGTTATTCAGTACCTTGTGTCCATCTAGTTTTACAATCATCTTGATGGGGGAAAATAGAGCTTGTTTTGCCATACTTTAACTGCCTATATACTTCGTGATGTGTTGTTACAGGCAGTGTTTTGGCTCTTCTTCACGGTGCCGTGGGTTGGTCTGCGATGTGTGATTGTGGTATTTCCTGATCATACTCACTTGTTTTTTGGACATACAGTAAATCCTGTCTTAAACGGCCACTCAAAAAAGACCAAAAATGGTTTTCAAGACCGATTATCGCTTAATGCAGGTCAAGTGGTATTTCCTGATCATACTCACATGCTTTTTGGACATACAGTTAAATATGTCTTAAGCGGCCACTCAAAAAGACCAAAACATGGTTTTCAAGACCGATTATCGCTTAATGCAGGTCAAAAGTTTTGCAGAATGCTCTAAGAAAAGAAGCATTCTGCAATACTTTCGACCTGCATTAAGGTACCATCTGTCTTTAATACCTTTATTTCGTCTATTGTTGAGTGGCCGCTTAAGACAGGTTTAATGTATAGCTGTCATGCAAATATGATCAACAATTTGTGGTATAGTGACGGGTATGGCGACAGGTGCTTTAATACTGGTTGGCAGTTTGAGATGTTTAAAAGAGCCAAAGACAATGGACATGATACTTGGTAAGCGTAATGTTGGTTCACAGTTTTCATCGTAAGCCTTTAAAACAGATTTTCAACTACTTTCCTTTTTGTGTGAAATGATTATGTAGAAATTAACAAGTTTTCATATAGTTACTCGTGAACCTGGATGACAAAAATATACTTCGTTGGCATATATTGCTAAATTTGGTAGTTGCGTGGTTGTAGCATTTTTGAGTGAAAAAAATCTATACAATCTACCCCAGTTGTTTTCATACAAATACTTTTTTAAGTGTGTTGGCAATTCAATTATTGGGAAGATATAATAACAAATACAAATTGACATTTGTCATCGTGTGTAAATTTATTGTAAGAAAATTGAATGAAATACCTCATTTTTGACATAGGTCTTTCACTGTCGTTTGTTAAGGTAAATGGACAATTGCCCACTTTAATAGCATAATTTGGCAACACAACATATCATAGTCATTTGCTTAAACCGGATACGCGTCACTCGCACATGAAATTTACGCAATTACATGACAAAACCAGCAAAATGACTCGTTTGTCCAGCAAAGGTTCGGATTAGCCTGGGCATCAACCCAGTCTGAGCAGAGTCTTTGTTGGGCACATGAACAAACAACGGAGGATAAGCTAACCAGTCAGTAAAGAATTGATACTCAACTCTGACTGGTTTGGTGTTCGAATTGAGCTGTTTTCGGTGGGTGCACATTTAACCCTTAAAAGATTGGAAACCCCTAAACGGGTGCTTTTGCAAACAGTGAAGACCCAGATGAAATGCCGCAATATGCGGCATTTCATCAGGATCTACACTGTTTGTTAAGACAAAAATCGATCTTCAGAGAATTATGTTCTTAGTATAGCAACCAATGCAAGCCCCTGATTTGATGACACAATCGTCAGGCGGTGGTGTCTTATCATTGCTTACAAAGGCTGCATATAATAGGCTTGTATACTGGAAGATCCTCAGTTTTCATTAATACAGAATTCGGGCATCTTAAAATTTTCAAGATGTTTTAAATTACATGACTGTATAATAATTAATGACAAAAATGAAATAAACATTAATAGAAACACTTGTGTCCCAAAGCAGCACATGGCGTGGAAAACATCACATTGACGTTGTTTTATATTAAAAAGACGTTATATTGACGTTTGATGTGTTATAAAACCACACCATGTGCCAGTTGGGAAAAGCATATTGGCAAATACATAAAAATATATGGCTAACTATCACTCAAAATAACGTAATAATAACAAAAAAGAAAGAAAAAGTATCACAGTCACACTAGCAATTCCCCTCCACTCCCCTTCCCCGTCCCACCCAACACCCCCATCAACCCACCCTAAATAATAAGCTATGTTAATTTGCGTGTTAACTTAACTATTGCCATAATCGCTTAGTATCAAAATGCCATAAGACGTTATTACACATGAAAACCCATGTGTTAAAACGCAGCATAAATATGCCTTATCTAAAACATTATGTCAGTCAGACATGGAACATTCATAAATTCATTGAAGCAAAAACAACTCCTGACTTCTTCAGCAGCGTCATGAGGTATCACTTGTGTTATTTGATAGAAGCCAGGTATTAACATGTTAAGAAGGACCGTGATCATTTACTGGTCAGACTTCAAGGAGACAGTAACAGACGGCCATAAAATAATTGAAAACTGGTTGAATGCGAGGTTTGAACCGTAAACAAACAAATACTTTTTTAGAGAAAATGTGTTTATTCCTTATGCCTACCTATGTTTGCCCGACAATCAAAGTTATTTTTCAGTATGCTAGGGTTAATATTTGAAGCCAGATAATTAGTACTACCCGTTACCAAACACGTACATGTAACCTTAATCAATACCAAAAGTTGATTAATTATTTTTTCGGCTCTATCAATTAACAAACACTAGTGCCAGAAATCTTTATCTCTGGAACACTATTGTTTTAGCCCTTATGTCGCCGTCCTTTTTTACGATTAGGCAACACTAGACTTTTGAATACATGTACCTGTTGAAATAGTACGAGTGACCACTAAACTCTTGTACTCACAGAAATGTACATAAAACCTGTCTTAAGCGGCCACTTAAAACAGAAAAAACAAGTCTTAAAGACAAATGGTAGCTTACCTGCATAAACCGATAATTGGTCTTGAAAACCAATTTTTGGTCTTTTTGAGAGTGGCCGTTATGTTATACACAGGTTTTACTGTATTGTAAAATCAGCGTCAGACCTTAATGTATATGTTTAGATGATTACACGACTTAAGCATATTATAAGTTAAAGTTACTGTTTTTGTCTGTCAGTTATTAAAACAGTGTATTTCCTAATTAACAGAGGCCTACCAAGGCCCATGGAAAATGTACTGGACAGCTCCACTAATGAAAGCCAAAAGCATTTCGGTAAGATCGAATGTAAGTGAACATTAAAAGCTCAGTCGAGCATGCGCATTAGAAGAGTCACGCTGACACAGGATTGGATGTTTTAAGTACCAAAACCTTATGAATTGGCCCAAAACTCATGATATGCCTACTTGAGATTTTGTAACAATGTTTTCACTTTATTACATGTAGACTGTAAAACATTATGTGTAAGTAAACACCAAAAGAGGTGGCAGCTGATCTGCCACCCCTTTTGGTGTAAACTAACACTTGTTTTCCTACTAAAACAACTTAGTAGGGGAGCCAGAGATTCAAAAATTGGAAAAAAGTGGCCGGAAAGTAGCAGAATTTTAGACTATATCCTGTGTTAGTATGATGTTTCAGAAGTGTGAAAACAGATATTGCACAAATTTTAAGTCTTGCAAAAGATCTTTATTTATGGGGTAACCATAGCTACCCTCATGCAGGCTTCATGTAGTAGGCTATTCGCTACATTGCTAAAAAGAAAAGTTATTTAGACCAGATAGGTCACATTTCCTACTATCTGCATGTTGCTTTACAGTAACTTAATTAAAATCACCAAACTGACAATAAGTGTAAATGACTTACGCTTACGTAATTGTTATATACGTTACTTACATTCAAATATATAACTATTGTTTGTTTACTTGGCCATGGGCTGCCAAAAGACTTGTGGAGGGAGATTTTCTTAGCTACTATATATATATAATAAAATGTCTGTTAGTTTTTGATGAACATGTGCATTTACCATATAATATCCAAGTCTTATACGTTACCATTAGATAATAAAGAAACTCTTAGTATAGTGTTATTATCATTTGCATCGTTTTCTTGCATATCGTTATGATTGATATTTTAATAAGATGCAGCTTAATAGCAGAATAACAATATTAGTTTAGGCACCTGGAGCCTCTGCTATATATGTTACTTTCTTTTAAAACAATATTTTTGTGCAATGTTATGTGTATATACGTTCAAACAGCTAGTAGGTGGAAATGAAATTGACTACCATCTTAGTGCTCAAAATTATATTGGAAATATTGTATTTTTCAATATTTCATATGAATGAAATGAAACATCAACAAAATCATATTTGGTTTAAAGGGGAAAACTTGAAAATAAAGCACATAAATGCCATTAAGTATATGTTTAAGTAATCATATAAATAGGATAATTGAAACCTATTTATTATTCATAACGTAATTGTTTCAAAAAGCTTAAATGATTCTTTAAAATCTGTGCCACTACCATGAATTTGCTTCTTTTTATGCATCAAAATGACGTAAAATGACATATACAAGACATTATCTTTCACCACTAACAGCTCAATAGATAAATAAAAAGCACGCAGTAACATAGTCAGATCCTTCAGACATTGTAAAAGCCATCACATATATGCATGAATAAACAGTTATTCATTACAGCAGCTATATTTAAAACAATAAGGCACAAAATATACCTTAAAACTATAAAAATGTAAGATATTCCAAGCAGAAGTCCAAATCAAGACGTGAAACGTTAAAGATACCTTCATCAGTGTCATATGAAACAAAAGTGAATTTTGTGGAAATCGTGATGATTTCTGTCTCTGATTTGGCACCCGTCTTAGCTTTCCTTGGGGTTATGATATTTTAGTATCTACAGCGTGTCCGCTTTGGAAAAAGAGTATTATTTATGTTGGTAACGTATATAACAAAACTATAAAGATCATTACTTAAATCATTGTGTTGCCTGGTTCTACATGTTAATGAAGCAATGAAAAAGAACAGCATTTATTCTAAATTACCATTTTAATACTTTAGAAACAGACACATGTCTGTTGATAAGTTGAAAAAGCTCCCCTGCATTGTTAGTATTGTAGACATTTCTAAATGATTTGATTTGGATAATCAGGATCTTGAGCAAACAACATCTAGAATAGGACTTGATTGATCATATATTCCAGAATGTTTGCAGACGTTGGCTTTTTAGCTTTATAGCTCATCAGCATACATGATAGAATCTGCTTTAATGTTTGTTTTATTCAGCAGGACATCATCATCATCATAATCGGATTTTTGATTAACGTGCAGGTGCAGGGGCATCATCCACATCAGTGGGCCCCTTTCAAGGTAACTGGCTAGCTGCACGCATAGCAGATCTCACACTATTTATTTTTTACACTCACAATAAGTAATCATAACAACCGTCATTCAGTCCTTAAAACTAACTAATTAATACCCATAAAACATGTACCAACTTGTTAAACAATGTTATATATATGGTATATTGATAGTTCATGTAATAGAAACAAAATTCATACTTATGCTACTTTCAAAGAATACTTTCAGATAGTATACTCAACAAATGCTATGCTGTACCATACTTACATATAGTGCAATTTGCAATAGAGACAGTGTTATCACTATCTGAGATGTATCATGATACTTTTACAAATCGAAACAATTACAATTTCTTATGCAGACGATTGATAAAAAAGAGCGACAGATAAATTAAACATGCATACCTACTATTTGTTAAGTTTGTGCATACTTTCTTAACATAACATGCAAATGCCGGGCCGCGTAGCGCAGTCGGTAACGTGTCTGGCTACATATGCGTGTCTGACTGCAGATCCAGGGGTCGCGAGTTCGATCCCGGTCAGGTCCCATACTTTTGTGGAGATTGATCATGAAATGATTTCTACGGTCATTCTCCCCCTTCCGCTGATTCATTCAAGAAGGGTTGTTGTCAGTTACAAGCGAAAGTATGTGCACGAATTACTGGTTAACCGCTTGTTCAAGCCTGCCCAGGAAAAAGTGTGGTTAGGTGAACTGACCGTCCCGCAATGACCATAGCTGTTGACTTGGGACGTAAAGCAAACAAACAAACAAACAAATAACATGCAAATCTATTATTTGTGTAAGTAATGATACTTACTATTGTGCCTTCCCTATTGTCCATATTTTTATAATTATTATTTCATTAGCACAGTCATAATTTATTGTATGCCTTTTTGTCTCTATACCCTGATGTGTTTACAACTCATCTTTTATTTAACGTACATAAAAGTAATCAAATGACAGGATTCCTGCAACAGCTTGTTTAAAATGGGGTCCAATGACTTCTATGGTTTTATGATAGAACTTAACATCAGCCAATTGCTAAGACTAAGTATGATCTTATGACTGCTATTTTTACTCAAAGATATTGCTATTCCTATCAACATTCTGATTAACGTAAATAATCTTTCAAACGGTAATTTTTATGTGTCCTAGTTAAATTTGGCTTAAACATTTTCTCTCTGTTGAAATTTTATAAAGTAAATTTGGTATCGTAAAATATGAAGAAATCTAGCTTTCTTGGATATGATCAATGCCTTGCCTTATGGATGATTTCTCCAATTTCAACGGTAATATTCATTTTGAATAACCCATTCATTTTTAAAGTTTGCATTGCTTTGACAAATGATTAGTAGTGTTAAGTTAAAAAGAATATCATTAATCAAACAATGAAACCTGTGTAAAGAAAAGCTGAAATTAAAGTTCATAGCTAGAATGAATTCAAAAGTCACCTTCTGAGTTTTGATATATGCATATATAGATGTTCCTTAAACAATTTGCATAACAGAGCCATTCTCTTAGAGAATAAACGATAACAAACACTTATGTTTCCTTAAATTTTATGTAACTTAAACAACTTATTATTCTATATATTCATAAAGGAGTGATGCTGTCTAGATTGCCAGCAAACTTCTTCTTTCTATAAATGAACATGACTAGGAAATGTCACAATCACAGACTCCTGACTGACCCACTGCATCTTAAAGAAGGGACACGGAACACAGATATATACAATATAATTAGAGTGAAGCAACCAGCTCTCTTTCTTGTCAAGATGATTGCTGAACTAGAAACAAATTAGAAAACAAAGGCCCGATACAAAACTCCCACAACCAATAGGAACAACAACAAACAAAGTTTCCAACACCCACACATAATTTCAGAAATTCTTAGGTATTTTATCATATATGAAGCTGATTTGATAGAACAGATATGTTATTTACTATTTTATAAATTGTGATGAGTGTGAACAGGTTCAACACAATGCTTTGGCTGCTTCTGAATAGCTTATTAGATTGTTTTGTTCAATTAAAAGAAAAAATGTTCAAGTATCTAAATTTGTTTTAGGTTTTCAGGCTCAGTTGTATATGGAAAACGGTTGAGACAAATATATAATTATGATCTATGTTTCGTTTATTTATAGTTATATATGTTACTTAAGCAAATTTGATGGAACAAGCTTAAGGGAATGTATCCTAGTTTAGATGTTGCATCAGACTTATCATTTTATAAGTTTATATATAACATAACATAGAAAAATTAGCAAACAATGTGTTTTGTTTTAAGTCAAGAAGTATACCATTTTTTAAAAGAAAAAGTTTCAACCATATACACAGTCTCCTAATTAGTACTGTTAACTTCTTATTTTGGAACAAATACTCTTTTTATGCCTATCAAACACAGCCCCACCCCCCCCCCCTTTTTAATGAAATAAACTTTCCAGTGATGTATAATTTAAACTATTAAGCAATATTTGTTTGTTTTCAACTTTGTTTTATACGTTACATATTGAAAATCGAACAACAAAATGATTTTTTACCTCAGAAATGTTTTGTAGTATGACTCTGAAGTCGGTGATAACAAACAATTATTATAAGGTGTTTAAAAGCTAACAGAAAAAAATTGTATGCCTATTTTCAAACTTAAAAGGTTCTAAACTTATAAACAGTTTTATCTATGGTCATCTAATCAAACAGCTTATAACTGACAAAGTATTTATGCTAGAACGTATCTGTTTGCAGTTTTGAAATGATCAGTTAACGCTCTTTTAAGTACATGTTATCCTGAAGTTAAACACATATTAAAGATTTTGTCAAATGAAACTTTTAAACAAAATATCAATAATTTTAAGGGTATAGTTGAAAATGTAACGTACATGACATTATAATGAATCCAAACAACTTTTAAAAACATCAATATGTGTAGAGAATAGCATGTTCTTACAGATTGCATAAATGTTTTGTTCATT
This sequence comes from Loripinus fragilis, assembly GCA_964019695.1. Taxonomy (NCBI): domain Eukaryota; kingdom Metazoa; phylum Mollusca; class Bivalvia; order Lucinida; family Lucinidae; genus Loripinus; species Loripinus fragilis. The sequence continues at coordinate 86,803,916 of OZ026515.1, forward strand.
TAAATATTTTAACTTCTACCTAAATAGACTTAATTACATATTTTTATTTTCAAGAATATGAGGGGTAACGTATTAAACACACTGTTACAGGTATGTTTGCAAGACTTAAATTGAGTGCAATATCTGGTTTCATACTGCCTATACTATGTTGTAAAAGATAAAACAAGTGAAAATTCTGCTAAAAAGGGGACATACCTAAATGCTTATTTTTGACATTTTTGAACCCTGGCTCCTCTACTAACTTGAGTCCAACATTTCACCAGTGAGAATTGTAAAACATTTCTACCTGTTATTGTTGTTTTATTTTTTTGATCAAAATAATTAAACAGAACATAGCTTTTAAAGCATTTGGACTAGAAGCGGTTCAGCGGTGGACCTAGACTTTTGCAGTCCATTCAATTAGTTTTTATATTTGCATGGAAACAAGTAACTACTATTCTCTCTTACACCTATCTTAATGAATTTTCAAAGAATTGAATTCGAACAGTTTGAAAGAGATAAAGTGCTATTAAAGAGGATAATTTCATCTTAGTATGAGGTGTTGATTTAGAAAAAAACCCCGATTATTTCCACTGTTTGGATGATTGCCAGTCTACGGTGGACTATGCACAGTACCCAACGGAAAACAGGATAACATCTGATAACTTGGCATGTTCAAAGGCCCAAAATTTGTGGCTTTTCAATTTGATTGGGGATATGTCCAGACTCATTACGCTCATAATGACCAGAGTTAATTTCAATTGGGTTGTGAAGTTAGGCTTTTATTTCAATGGGTCGAGTGATCAAAGCGGTTTTAGATTCAGGCAGTAAAGAAAATAAATTAATTTGAAAATCACTGAAATCACATTATTAAATACCCATTAACATTAGACAAAGACGACTGCCACCAAAGACGATAAAGTGAAATTTGACACGCTTATTTTACGTGATAGTAGTCAGAAACTGGAACAAAGCCACAACTTATCTGTTTCAAGCTACAACTTATCTGCTTCAAAGAAGAAAACTGAAAAAGCAAGCTTCTTAGCCTAAAACTGTGGGTGTGTTGGTTTTAAAGGTTTACAACCTGAATTCATCGCCTATCCCGTCACAGATTCGCTAACTTTGTTAAACCTTTACAAACAGAGCAGGCCCAGATCAGGCAGCTCTTGTAAGCTCTTGTTTATGTCAATATGATTAGATATAATCCTACACTATTGGACCTGACAAGTAATTTATTCATGCTACCTGTATGTACAAACGTGGATATTTTTTCTATAATTATTCATAGAGGGTGTGCTTAGCATGCATATTCATGAAGGTAATGGTTAATAAAAAATGTAAAGTGGGTAAGCATATTGAGAGTCTGTGCCAATAAAGCCATGTCCTTTTCTGTAAAGCTTGAATATAATATCGAAAAATGCCTATAACGCGGCCTGCCACTCCCGCCAAAATTTCGATGTTTTATATTTAAAAAATCCAATGGACATAAATGCCTATATATAATATGCTGGTACTGTACTTAATATATATTGTATTTTACCATTCTACACTATTGTGTATAAAAAGAGAACCTTTCATGATTGCTCATGGTTTATTGCAATTTATCAAACGATTTAAGAGTTTAATCGATAAGATGCGAGACCTGTCGAGCATTCTATCACTTTTGTATGATTTAGTTATATAGGAGTACGAATGTTAGATTCTATTTATTCTATAACCATACGTACAAGTACTTTAAAACGCTAAGATTTCGACATATCTCGTACATGTATACGCAATGTTGTTTTTCTACTCCCAGATGTGACGTTATATGACGGGGGTCGTATATTGTTAGTTGTGGATCCATTTCCCAAATTGCAAAGGTTTCACATTTTGTAAATTTCCCAAAGGTTTTACATCTTTAGTCACGCTAGTTTTCTGTTTGAACTTGACCCAGATCAGTTACATATTCTGGCCAAGTTGCCTCAAGCTGGGGTCAGATACATTGATTTTTGATTATTAACAAGGTTTTTCCATTTGTTTAATCTGTGACCAAGTTTTTGATCCCCGAGTGATCCAAATTTAAATTCTTACGATAAACATCAAGGTAAACATTCCGATTAACTTTTACAGTAAAGAGTAAAAATATGGCCACAACGTTTTCACAAGTAGATCTAGCCTATCGACCTATTTATGTCGGGTTGCCGGCAGAAACAACTAGCGTAATGTATGTTGAAATGGCCGTTTAATTAACGACGAGTTTGGCTATAATACATTCACAAGATATGATGATTACTTACTACATACATAACAATTTATGTAATAAAGCATAATACATATTGATTTTAAAGTTAACGAACCAAGTCAAAATTAAAAACAGCATGGGTGAGGGAGAAAAGTACAACTTTTATGTCCTTATGTGACACAGTTTCAGGCTAGAATCCTCGTATAACTTCTCTATCTGCTTTAATTTTTTGTTAAAAGCAATGACTTCGCAATCCCTGTGTAGTTTTGCACAGGCTCCACAGACTATTCATTTCAAGCGAATGTACGCCTATAATGGATTTTAAACGATATCAGTTCATTTGTGAAAGTATTGGTAAAGCGCTTCTGAAATCCACTACACAGTTG